>PVKH010001174.1:0-31804 GCA_004027955.1 Chaetophractus vellerosus | reverse complement strand
AAAAAAAACAACTCAGGGGGGCCTATGCAGCTCAATGTTTGAGCACCAGCCTCCTACAAACGAGTTCTGAGGTTCAATCCCCAGCCCTGGTATCTCAAAGAACCTCCCCCCACCCCCCCAAAAAAAACTACTTCACCAAAAGTGTATTTGTAAAAAAATGGAGGTTTGTCTGAAGGATATAGAATGTATTCATAAACCTAGCAAAATTTTTCTTATGGATAAAACTTAGCAAGATAGGTTCTGTTTAATTATGTTTAGTTATATATATGTGTGTATATGTATATATAACACAGTAATGTTTATCAGTATATGCATATATTTAATATATATGTTTAAACTTGGGAAAGTTCACACTAAAATTCAGCCTTCTCTGAAAACATTAAAATTGGGCAAAATGGTGCCCACAGCTCCAAATGGCAACACCCTCCCATTTTCTACAGTTTCTTTTCACCTTCCCAGAGCACTCCACTCTAAGCGGCTTGGCCTCTGAAGACCATTTGAGTTTAGGATACCTGAACTAAACCATCAGAGAGCTGTACACTTGGTAACACTCTTTTGAGATACTCAGGAACTGATTTCATAGAACTAAACTTTGCTGTGTGCTTTTGTTCTATACCAAATATTGCTTTTGCAAAATGGCTATATGAAACTCCACAAGGAAATCACTGGAAGGATGTTGTTAAAGACAATTATCTCTTATTGCTCATTGTCCCCCTTTTTCCACTACACCAAGGTAGTAAAAACTATTATTTTATGAGCAATTGACACTGCACTACAGGAGTCATGGGACCAGACTCTGAAGCCAAACTGTCTGCATTTGCCCTGCACTTGCGCTGCAACTTCAACACAAGCAACACAACACAAGCAAGTAACCTGTGTTATCTTGGAAATTATTTAACCTCTTTGCCTCAGCTTCTTCATCAATTAAATTAGGATGAGAATAATGAAAGGATCTATCTTATAAGGTAGTTTTAAGGAATAAATGAATTAATAAATGTAAAGAAATTATAATGGTGCCAGGAACATACCGAGGACTCAATAAATGTTAGGTATTAATTTTATAACTAATATTATTTAAAAATTTCCAAACCTGAAAGTAAGGGCAAACCATAAGCCACATGTTCTTTCGATGCCAAATAATGGTGAAGCCACCTAAGGATTATCTAGGCAAATGTATTTAGTTTAAGCCTGTATTTAATATTGTTTAAAGTTCCAAGATTTTGTAAAATTTGCTGATTTTTGTGCAGTAGAGATATAAATGATTTCTGTCCTATGTCACAGATAAGATCAAAAGTGTTAGTTTATTGCCCTGTAAGACATTATAGAGTTTTGACTTTAACCCAGGAAACTAAGAACATGTAATTATATAATTATATAAATTTCATAATTTATATTAATTATTATATATATGATCACTTCTCAAATGCTCTTTGGCTCTTTGAACTGGTTTTAATATTTTACCAGTTTCCTTGTGTAGTAAGTTGAATAAAATCTTTAGCACATGCTCATTTTATATTTGTATTAAATCATTATTTTTTTCTCTTCTGAAATTTATTTTAACTGTCACTGATACTCCCTTTTTGGTTTTGCTGCATGGGAATCTCCATACCAAATTTATGACCTTCCATGTAGGTCCCTCTACCAGCTTCAATGTATTTTTCTACCCCTATTTTCCCATAGCTATATCATTAGCAGCACTAAATATTTTCATTAACCACTTTAAATTATGTTTAAAAGGTTGCCAGACTATACATTCTACTATAAATAACTCAATGAACAAAATAATTTGCATTATTCTCTTATTTCCTGTGCACATCATGTTGTGTTACCTCCTCCTTTATGACTATGTCTTGATGGTTGAATCATGCCTTAGTTTTGGTTGTTTGTATATTTTCTTGTTTTCTTCTAAGTTCACAGAATAAATGTTTTAATGACCAGAACATTTAGGAGACACTGTGAAAGTAATGGGAACAAAGGAATACGCAAATTTGAAAACCATTTTTAAAGGCAGCTCTAAGAAAATATCTTCCACAAAGATGGAAACCTCCACTTTCTGGAGGAATTGTTTTTCAAGGAGATGTGCAAAACTTCTCACATAATAAATCAATTGAATAATACTTTACACAGATGTATCACTTTTCCCAGAGAACAAATCAATATCAATGACTATTTTATAGCACTGGATCCTGAAACATGGAGAAGTTTTGTGACACACCCTAACTCACTCAGCGGGTGAGTTGCAAATCTGGCAACTTATTTCATGTTGAATTAAAGTGTTTAAAAAAGTGTTAATATCTAAACAATCTCATTGAATGCTTTTCAGGAATTATAGTAGGTACTACCCAGCTGTGGAGAATACTGAAGAAGATAGCAGTGATGAAAACTTGACAACCACATGACACATGAAAGGAAATCCCTGCTACGATGGGAAAAGTGAAAGCCGCATCTGTTATTAACATTAAACAGGAATAAGGCCACATAATGAAAAGAGGTGCAAGAAAGTGCAAACAATTGCTCTTTTTTCTTTTTTTGTTTGTGTCTATCAGATTTATTAATAGGTGAATAACTATTGAAAAAATACAGTATATACTAAATAGTCAAGAGTATTAGCAACTATGAGTATAGGGTTCTGAACAAAACAACGGCTAAGAACCAACACATTTTAGCTTTTAATAAATATGAAAGATAACTTTTACAGCTTGATGAGTTGACCCATATTCATTTAGAATTATGATGAGATTAGGTATTTCTAACATACCTTTTTAGAATTATTCTGTCAGATTATTTTTTTCTTGTTTTGGTGGATACCACATGATTATAAAACAGTGGTAGCTGGACAGAACATATGGGCTCTTCCAGTTTGCTGCAGTTGTAGTTTATAGACCATTAACTAGAGAACTCACTTGGAGAAAGAAAATACACCCCCCCCCACCCCCAGAGTCTTTTGGAGATTCATTGTTGATGTCTAATTCAGACTTGGGCATTTCAACGGCACTTAAAAGTTTGTAATTGCTTGGGAATGCATGCTAACCATTTCCCAGAATATCTGTGTCAGAGAGCAAATAGACCACATATATATATATGAAATTAAATTTTTTCCAGAACAATTCTTTATCACATTTACTCATTTATTTCCCATACCTTTGATGTCTGCCTTAAATCTAGACTTCTATGCTGTGCATGTTTGATGATGCACATTAATGTAGATTGCTGTCCCACATCCTAGTCTCCTAATGTGTTTATATATTCAAAAGACTAGTGATTTCAGTTTGAATGATGATTAAGTCCAACTAGTGTTCATTTAAATAACTAATCATGCATAGAGTAAGAATAATCCTGAGAATGCAGTCTTGACGAGTGGGTCATATGTCGCTTAAAGAAATGGTTAGCAAATGTTAATTGTATAATTAAATGGAAGAGTCACTAATTCTTCTTAGGAAATGAGAATTCTACATTTTGGGGAAATTGATTTTTCTTTCATATTTGGTCACCATCCATATCCTACAGGATGCTGGTGATTTGATCGCTTATGTATTTTCTCTATTCCCTGATTGAGTTGTGGCTTTTCTGGAAAAGGATTGAAGTAGAGAATAGGGGCAATGATTTTATTTCTGGATTTTTCAGCTTTTCTGTAGATAAGATCACCTTCATAATGAGTAGGTTTAGCTAAAAATAAAAGGGATTTGCATGTCTCCTTAAGATGCTAGAGGCAATTACCAGTTAAAGATCAATCAGTGAAGAAATTCAGATGTGTGTGTACCCGAGATGCCCAATGGAGATCACAATTTCTGCTGGAGAATGTGAGAACCCTCAAATGATAAATTGATTCTTCAAGAAAGAAAACTTATTAGATAAGACAAAACCAAAGAAATGAGGGTGGAACTCTAGAAATCTTAAGTCTCCAAATTTTAGCTCTTCCTTAAAGTTGACAGTTAAATCAATATGTCAACCATCTATTTGTCTTCTTGGTTACTCTTTGTGGAGGGCAGGAGAAGCATGTAGATTGTGACAACCGTGTAAATTTGGTCACCCCTTAATAAATAAAATTGAGAACACTCAAAATGAAACTGTCAGTGAAATATATTGGAATGAGTATGGTTTGGACCATATAGATCCTTATAGGAATTTTTCCTTTGCCATATTTTCATTGTGTGGCTAAGTAACAAACGCAAATAATATTTCTGAATTCTAGTTTCTTCATCTCTAAAATAACAATAAAAATACATGTACTCTAATTTTTTACTTTACGAAGTTGCTTATTCTAATTATTTCATATCAGTGAGATCATACAATATTTGCCCTTTTCTGTCTGGCATATGTCACTCAACATAATGTCTTCAAGGTTCATCTAGGTTATAGCATGTAACAGAACTTCATTCCTTCTTGTGGCTGATTAATATTTCATTGTGTGTCTAGACCACATTTTGTTTATCGATTCATCTGCTGTTAGACACTCGGGTTGCTTCCACCTTTTGGCAATTGTGAATAATACCGCTAGGAACATCAGTGTGCAAATATCTACTCGAGTCCCTGCTTTCAATTCTTTGGTGTATACCCATAGAAGTAGGATTTCTAAATCATGTGGCAATTCTATACTTAAATTTCAGAGGAACTGCCATACTGTTTTCCATAGTGGCAACACAATTTTATATTACCTCCAACAAAGAACAATTTCTCTACATTCTCTCAAACAGCCATTTGGAAAAAAATCAAAAAAACAGAAAACAACAGTCATTCTCCTGGGTGGGAAATGGTGACTCATTGTGTTTTGATGTCATTTCACAAATATCAAATTATGTTGAGAATTTTTTCATGTGCTTTTTGTCCATTTGTGTATCTCCTTTAGAAAAATGTTTATTAAGTCTATAGACTGGTTTATAGACTAAATATTAAATATTTAGTCTATTAATGTCTTTTGACATTTTCTTGAGTTGTAGAATTTTTTTGTGTATTCTGGCTAGCAAACTCTTATCAGATATGTAATTTCCAAATATCTTCTACCATTCCATAAGTTGACTTTTCACTTTCATAATGAAGTTCTTTGATGCATAAAATATTTTTATTATTTTTGATGAAGTCGCATTTATATATTTTTATTTTGTTGTTTGTTCTTTTGGTATAAAGTCTAGGGAAGCATTGCCTAAATAAGGTCCTGAAGATGCTTCCCTATATACATTTTTCTAGGAGTTTTATACTTTATGTTCTATATTTAAGTCTATGATCCATTTTCAGTAACTATTTTTATATGGTGTGAAGTAGGAGCCTATCTTCCTTTTTTCATGTGTATATATCCAGTTTTCCCAGCACCATTTGTTGAACAGACTATTCTTTCGCCACTGAGTGGACTTGGAACCCTTGTCAAAAATCAACATGTCAACAAAAGACGTGAAGGTTTATTTCTGAACTCTCAGTTTGATTCTTTTGTAATATCCTTATGCTGTTTGATTACTGTAGTATTTAATAAGTTTGAAAATTGAGAAGTGTGAGTCCTCTAAATTCATTTTCCCTTTTCAAGATGGTTTTGGCTATTCAGGGCCACTTATCCTTCCAGGTAAGTTTGGTGGTTGGCTTTTCCATTTCTGCAAAGAAAATTGTTGGAATTTTTATTGGGATTGCATTGAATTTATAAATTGCATTGGGTAGAATTGACATCTAAACAATATTTTCTCTACCAATCCATGAACACAGGATGTTTTCCCACTTATTTAGGCCTTCACTGATTTTCTTTAATGATGTTTTATAGTTTTCCATGTATAAGTCCTGTATACCATTGGATATATTTATTTCTAGATATTTGATTCTTTTAGTTGCTATTGTAAATGGAATCTTCTTGATTTACTCTTCAGAATTACTGCAGAATTACTAGTGTGTAGAAAAACCATTGATTTCTGCAGGCTGATCCTGTACACTGCCATGTTGCTGAATTCATTTATTAGCTCTAGTAACTTTGTTGTGGACTTTTCAGGATTTTCTTTTTGTAGGACCATGTTATTTGAAAATACAGAAAGCTTTACTTCTTTTTCAATTTGGTGACTTTTATTTCTTTTTTAGGTTTAATTGCTCTGGCTAGCACTTCCAGTAAAATGTTGAATAATAGTAGTAACAGTGGGTATCCTCACCTTGTTCCTGAACTTAGGAAAGCTTTTAGTCTTTCACCATTGACTATGATATTAGCTGTGTGCTTTTCATATATGTCCTTTATCATGTTGAGGAAGTTTCTATCTATTCCTAGTCTTCTAAGTATTTTTCTCAAGAAGCAGTGCTGAATTTTGTCAAATGCCTTTTCTGCACCAATTGAGATGTTCATTTTTTTTTCCTTCATTCTATTAGGGGTATTACATTGATTTTCTTATGTTGCATTATGCTTGCATAACTGGAATAATTCCCACTTGAACATGGGGTAATCATTTTAATGCATTGTTGGATTCAGTTTTTTGGTATTTGAGTGAGAATTTTTGCATCTATATTCATAAGGGATATTTGACTGTAAATTATTCTGTGGTATCCTTCACTGACTTTAGTATTGGGGTACTGTTGGCTTCAAAGAATGAGTTAGCAAGTGCTCCCTTCCCTTAAAATTTTTTGCAAGAGTTTGAGCAGAATTGGTTTTCATTCTTTTTGGAATGTTTGGTAAAATTCAACAGTGAAATCATCGAGTCATAAGCTTTACTTTTGGGGGAGTTTTTGATTACTGATTCAATCACTTTACTTAATACTGATCTGTTGAGATCTTCTGTTTCTTCTTGAGTCAGTGTAAAATAAAGTATAGTGTCCACTTCCTATTTTCTGAGCCTGAGTTTGTTTCTAGGGAATCCTCCATTTCATCTAGATTCTCTAATTTATTTGCATATGGTTGTTTATAGTATCCTCTTACAATCCTTTTTTCAGATTTTTATTTTTTGTGGGTTCCATAGTAATTCTTCCCCTTTCATTTCAGTTTTTTTTTTTTTGGTGTTCTCTTTCTTCTTTTCTTTGTCAGTCTAACTAAAGATTTGCCAATTTTATTGATCTTTTCAAAGAACCAACTTTTGTTTTCTTTGATACTATTATTTTATATGCTCTATTTACCTTTGCTCTAAGCTTTGCTATTTCTTTCCTTCTACTTGCTTTGGGTTGAGTTTGCTCTTCTCTTTCTGTATCATCCAGGTGTAAAGATAGATCTCTGATTTGAAATTCTATTTTTTAATGTAAGTAAGTATTTTAAAGATATAAATTTCTCAATACTGCCTTTGCTGCATCCCATATGTTTTGGTATGTTGTGTTTTCATTTTCATTTGCCTCAAGCTATTTTCTAGTTTTCTGTGAGATTTCTTCCTTGACCCACTGTTTGCTTATGAGTATGTTATTTAATTTCCACATATTTGTGAATTTTCCAATTCTCCTGTTGTTGGTTTCATTCCATTGTGGTCAGAGATGATACATTATATGATTTGAATAATTTTGAATTTGTTGACCAAAAATATGTCTAGTCCAGATAATGACCCATGTGCATTAGAGAAGATGTGTATTCTGTTGCTGTTGGTTGAAGTGTTGTATATATGTTTGTTAGGTCTAATTGGTTTATAGTATTGTTCAAGTCTTCTTCATTGATCTTCTGTCTATCTGTACTACCCATTATTGTAAATGGTATACTGAATTCTTCTACTGTTAATGTAGAATAATTTATTTCTACATTCAAATCCTATATTTTGGGGTTCTGCCATTAGGTGTATACATACTTACCATTTTGGTATATTCTTATTGAATTGGGTCCTTTATCAATATATAGTGACCTTCTTTGTCCCTCATAACAGATTTTGATGTAAAGTCTATTTTATCTGAAATTAGTATAGCTAACAGAATTATCATTACTTTTATGCATTTGCATTTTAGAACCTGTAAGAAGTAAAAAGTGGAGTATATACCAAAATAATACAATACAATAGCACTGGCATTTATAATTATCCATATGGTTACCTTTACCAGATATCTTTTTTTATGCCACTTAAATCCACTCTCTCTCCCTCCCTTTCAATCTGAATGACTCATTTTAGCATTGCTTATAGAGAATGTCTAGTGGTCAGGAACTCCCTCAGGTTTTGCTTACTTTGGAATGTCATAATCTCACCCTCATTTTAAAAGGACAGTCTCACTGGACATAAAATTCTTGTTTAGCAATTGTTTTCTTTCAGCACTTTTAAAATATTTCATCCCACTGCCTTCTTGTCTCCATGTTTTCTGATGAGAAATGAGCACTTAATCTTATTGGGGCTCCTTTCACATAACACATTGCTTTTCTCTTGCAGTTTTCAGAACTCTTTTCTTCTCCTTGGCATTCTACAGTTTGAGTTTGACTACTATGTGCCTGGGCATAGTTCTTTTCATATTTATCCTGTTTGGGTTCCATGGGGATTCTTGAATGTGCATAACCCTGTCTTTCATTAAATTTGGGAAGCTTTCTTCCATTATTTCTTCCATTATTTCTTCAGACACTTTCTTTCTTATTCTCCTTCTGGGACTGACATAAACTATATATTAGTATTTGATGGTGTCCCACAAGTCTCTTAGGCTCTGTTCACATTTTTTTCATTCTTTTTCCTTAATTTTCCTCAGCCTGAATCTATTCAATTGTCTTAGCTTTGATTTCACTGAATCTTTCTTCTTCCAACTCCAATCTGCTATTGAAACCTTCTAAGGAATTTTTCATTTCAGTTACTGTGGTCTTCAACTCCAGTGTTTCCATGTAGTTCCTACTGAGAATCGCAAAAAGGTTATCATATTGTATATTCATTGTTTTCCAATATCCTTTTGTTCTTTCTCTTTATTTTCCTTCATCTTCTTTGGCATATTAAGGATTTTTTCCAGTCTTTATCAGATATATCTACATTCTGGTCTTCTTTGCTGGTGTTTTCTGGATTTTTATCTTACTCTTTTGGATGGGCCATTATTTCCTGTTTCTTTGTTTTGTAATCATTTTTACACACTAGGTATATTTTTCTATTCAGTGTTAAGTCTGGTATTTAGTCCATGAACTGTCTGTTCCTTAAATTTGTATCCAGATAGTGATATGATAGAGATTTTCTTGGGTACCAGGAGCTAACAAAAACAAACAAACCAATGCAAAAAGCATTTTTCAGAGACTTTAAAAATTGGCTCTGATTTGGCTAGTATTCTCCTTCATATTTTAGCCCTCCTATCATGTTTATTAGCCCTAGGTGAAAATAAAGTACAGTGTCCACTCCATCTTTTCTGAGTCTGAGTTTTGTCCTGGGTTTGTCCTTGCTCACCACCTTAGGAATTGTTTTAGTTTCCTATGCTGCTTAAGCAAAATACCAATGTAATGGTGTGACTTAAATAAGGGGGATTTATTAGCTTAGAGTTTTGAGGCTAAAAGAATGTCCAAATTAAGCCATCATCAAAGAAATATTTTCTCCTCAAAGACTGCAGTGTTCTGGGGCTTGCTGCCAGTGATCCTGGGGTCCCTAGCTTGTCACAAGGTAAGGCACAGAGCAGTATCTCCTGGTCTCTCCCTTATCTTCTGGGTTCAGTTTCTTGCCTCCTGTGGCTTTCTCTCTGTCTGTCTGAATTTCACTCTGCTTATAAAGGATTCCAGTTATAGAATTAAGATCCATCCTGATTGAAGTGAGATAATCTTAACTGAGATTATATCATCAAAAGGTCCTACTTACAATGGGTTCACACCCACAGGAATGGATTAAATTTAAGAACATGTATATCTGGGGTACATGCAGCTTCAAACCACCACAGGAATTCTCCGATTTATAGAAATTTTAATGTCCCCTCTCTTCTCTAAGAAATAGACTTTCTTCCCCTCATGAGTCTCTAATGTGATGACTTAAAGCAAGTGTCTGCTCCAGGCTGCTTTGACTTAATTTTTGTTACATTGCTCTAGCTGTCTGAAAGCTGTTACTGCTTACAGGGTAAGTTCTGGGAGGGTGAGACAGAGGGAAATTTCCTAGTTCAGCCTTTCTGGCTGTCACCCAGTAGATTGGCACTGACATACAGTTACCTGGGTAGGCACATAGGGGTTACTCTGTTCCCTCTGGAACAGGGAGTGCAGGCTGGCTCTGGACTGTGCCAGGCAGGTGTGGGGGAGAGGACAGCAAGGGCACCATAAGGTTCTCCTAACATTTTTTAAAGGTGAATTTTCTTGGTTTGGCACTTGCCCGGTTACTGCAACCTTTTAACTGTTTTCCAGAGTTCTGAGAAAGATGGCCACGCCAGGTTTGCTAGTTTTTCAAAGATTCTGTGGGAAAATGGCACCCTGGACATCTTATTCTGCCATCTTGGATAACCAGGCACCTGGCCTATCATTTTTTAACCAAGGTTGTATGCCTTGGTCAGGCCCATTGGAGTACTGATTTTTTACACTTATAAGGGGCTCACCCATGTCTCATTAATAGCTAGTCTTTCTGAATAAATAGAACCTTTTTGAAGATTTTTTTTTGGTATGCAAAGTCCCACAAAATAATTGGATATTTAGTTTCTGTTGATTAAAAAATAATGATAAAAAGTAATTATGAATTTAAATACTGAATAATAATTGCAGCAGTTATCAAGGCTATTAAGAAATATTTTGTTTCTTTTCCTTCTAGCCATCTGATAGGATTCTTCTCTGCAACTTTTGAAATTAAGCATGACAATTTCACTTACTTTATCCAGTAAAAATTAGGCATAAGCAACATGTTTTATTTCTGGACAAAAGCTTTAAGGACCTGTGTGTGAATTCGTACCTTCCCTTTTCTTTCATTAGTGATTATTAAAACAAAAATCAAGATGGAGCGTCCATCATTGTGGGTACCTAAGTGATTACAAAGAGACTCTAGACTCCTTTCCCTGTAGTCACTTATTGGTCATATAACCAGAACAGGCAATGTGAATTCAACCACAGATATTTAGGATAACTTGTTACTGCAAAATAATGTAGCCTAACCTGATTGATGCAATTACTAACTGCATGCTTTAGAGAAATAATGTTGTAGTAGTATATAAGTCAAGGTGTTATTTTCCTCTTACTAGATGCATTAAATGATTTATCTCCATATAAATTCTTAAGGTCCTTGGTATTACTGTTCTGAAGTATGAGGAATCCATTGAACATCCCAAACTACAAGCATTATTGTGGCATTTCTAATAATGGAAATATATATTCCTATACCAAATACATAGGTATTTTTGAGATTTGTGCTGCTCCTGAAGTAAAGGATGATATAATTTTACTCTTTAGAGAGACTCTCAATAATGAAAAATTCCTAGGCTTATCCCTAGTTGTTATCACCTAGCTTTAAAGTCATTTATTCACATTCATTGAACACTTGTTTTGTATTTTACATTATAATTAGTACTTTTATGTATTGTCCCAGTTAACCATCACAACCCCATAAGCCCTTGATATTCCATTGTACAAGGATGAAATTTATGCATACAAATTTCAAAATATGTCACTAGCTACATAAATAGATGATTGAACAGCTATATATCATCCACTATATTTTAACATTCTCATGTAACATTATTCTGATTTAACATCTCAAAATGGTGAAATCTATGGCATTTTTAAACATTTGAATGTGACTATTTAAATAGATATATTATGTTTAAAAACACACGGATAAATGACAAGTAGTAGAAAAGTGTGAAAGACAGGTGCTTAGTGCCTCTGTGCATGTGTCTTCACAGAGCTCCAAAACTGAGGTTACAGAGCACACTAGTCAGTAGACTGAGTAGCTTGTAGGAGACAAACACCAGCTCTCGAACTGTCCCTCAGTGCAGTGTATTGAAGTAAAGCTACTGATATGATGATTTATTAAGCAGCATGTTGCCTGTTATAAAGACAATACCTATAGATTCAAAGGGGTTGGAAGCAGTATCCATTTTTAAGTTAGTACTCAGCACAAAGCATAGTGGTCAACTGATGTGCTCCTTAATGGGACAATAAACTTATCCATAGTTGAAATGAGCTAGCAGAAAACAAGTAGAACAGAATGCTATTTTCCTCATTAATACCGCATAAGTTGATAAATTCATAAATAATAAGCACACAATAAGATATTAATTTTGACCAAAAAATGTTGAGGTTGAGAGCTCCTGGCTAGTAAAACAAAAACTGGTCTACTAGGTTCTCCAATAAAGAAGAATCCATGCTTTGATATAAAAGTTGAGTTTGTTGGAAACTTGGAACCAATTATAAAGATTTTTTTCTTTGACCTATTTCACCTCAAATGCAGGTCAATACACAGCTATTGGTTAAATGATACTGTGTACTATATTGTTCAGTATTGTCTACGATATGTGTCTATATGGGAATTTGTATATACACTTGCATATATAAATTAAAGCAAGCTCCTTTAAACTCCCTTAGGATAAGAAAATGAGGATAAGAAAAAAATAAATCATGGTTAGATTTGGCACTCACTAATTATAAAATGTTTAAATATTGGTAAGAAATTTCCTTTTTAATCAAAGAAATATGTGAATCTATTAATATCAGACCTCTTTCCTAAAGAATTTGAGGCAATAGTGGTAACTTCTTAAAATGAAAGTTTTCTTAATCAGTGAAAATTATATCAGGCCATGGTAGTGACTATATGAAGCCTCTTGATTTAAATTACTCAGGATACAAGGAGCAAAAAATAGAGACCCACATGAGTGAAATATAAGATTTGAACTTCCTGAGTGATTCACTAAGGGCAATAGCAGGCTATCAATAAAAACTACAAACTCTCTCAACCATATGTAAAAAATAAATAAAGTGCTGCACACAGAGCTAAATCTCATGTTGCAGATTATTTTTATATCCTTGTTTAAATATTAAGTTCTGAAGAGAATACCCAAGAGAACTGTGGACAAGGAGCTGGTGAACTAGGGATAAAGAAATGCAAGGAATGCCTGGAAAGGGCTTATTTTATTAAGCTCTGAAGTAACTAAAATGGCAAGAGAATGGTTAGGGTACTCTAATTTCTGGACCCTCAGCCTGTTCTGCAGGAACAATCCATGTGTATTTGTCTATTCTAAAATGCTAAAATTCCTAATTCAAAAGTTACACAATACATCTCATCCTGGAAATAGTTTAGGAAACTAAGAATCAAGTATTGTGAAGAGAAAACTCAGAAGAATGGGGAATTATATCCAAAGCATCTGCTTTTAGTGTTCTGGTGTGCTCTGATTGGACACAAAGGCATGAATAAGTCATGCAAGAACTCTGGATTCTCATGGAAAATCATGCAAGCAGATTGTGTTTTTGCCAAAAAAAAAAAAAAAAGTAATGGATTAAATCTTTAAATGGTATATAAACTAAAGACAGTATAATAGATGGTGTGATGCAAAAACATTTGTTCACTCTGGTGTTTATAGTTTTTGTGCATTCAATTTTAAAGAGGGTGATCATAGAATGTGCATCAGTTAGCTGTTGTCACAAGGACGCTAAGTGAAAGACAACAACAAAGATCTCAGTAACATACAAGTCTGTGGGTCAACTAGGGTGAGTGAGGCTGGGTGACTTGGCCGTGCTCTATGTGTTTCTCATTCTCTACCTGGGACCACTGGACCAGCATGGACATATCCTCTTCATCTGGATGGTAGAGGGACAAAAAGGCAGTCCCGTCTTGGCAAGTGTTTTTCAAGAAGGAACAATCTTTGTAATATTCCATTGGCAAGTGACATGGCCAAGTGCAAAAATCAAGGGAGTGAGTAAAAAGTTTATTTCACTTGTGGAGTTCAGATGGGGGAAGAAAAATAAATATTTCTAAAGTATAATCTACCATAGAAAGCCTCTCTGGAAATATCTTATTTTTTAAAAAATCTGATAGCACTAAGGGAACTAGTTATGCTTATTTTAGAGGAAAACATTCCTGACAGAGGTAACAGAGAACAAAGACAGAGATTTGGGATCATCACATCAAAGTAGCCAGGAGCTGGTACAGGATGATTTTGAAGCAGAGAATAGGAATTGGGGTAAAATAGTTAACAAGAGAGAAGACTGCACATTTTATGGATTGTAAAGACTTTGATGTTTACTCTGAGATATGAAGTTATTGGAGGCTTTTGGAAAGAAAAACAATATGATCCACCCTAATTTCAGAAAGATCACTATGGCTTCTATTTTGAAAATAGAATTTAGAGGGAAGAGATGGAAAGAGTGAAAG
This sequence comes from Chaetophractus vellerosus, assembly GCA_004027955.1. Taxonomy (NCBI): domain Eukaryota; kingdom Metazoa; phylum Chordata; class Mammalia; order Cingulata; family Chlamyphoridae; genus Chaetophractus; species Chaetophractus vellerosus. The sequence continues at coordinate 17,660 of PVKH010001174.1, read as the reverse complement.
AAGGTAGGAAACTAATACAGCAATATAACCAAAATGGTAATGGTGGAAGAAGTGTGAAATATTGAATTTGGAATAGTAAACCATTCATCCTATGCATAGTTATTTATTGAACACATACTATGTTCCAGGTACTGTTCTAGGTGCTGGATATACATTAGTAAACAAACAGATGAACACACTTCATGCAACAATCTAGGATGAATTTTGAAGGTGTGCATGTAGAATTTATTAATAGATTAGAAATTGGGAGTAGGAGAAAGGAAGCAAGGATGTCAGCAAGTTTTGGCCTGGGAAACTAGAGAGGGTGGAGTTTGGGAAAATGCTGAAAAGGTTTGAGGAGCAAGAATGGGAGTCTATATTTGCACATGCTAAATTTGAAATGCTTATTACCCAAGAGGAGATGTTGAATGACAGATGGATTTGTGAATTTGGAGAACAAGGTAGACTCTTGGACTGTAGATATAAATATGAAAATGATCAGCCTACAAATATATTTAAATTCATGAGAAGAGACTGAAGAGTGAATGTCAATCAAACATGTTTCAGATCATTGAAACCAAGGAATGAATGTAGGCAGAGAAGTAAAGATGATTAAAGGCTAAACCTTAGTTAATCCAGTATTGAAGTTCAGGAAGATAAGTAATATAGATAGAGAAATGGTTAGTTAGGTAGGAGGAAAAGCAGAAAATACCTGTTCTACAAGAAAAGTAGAATACTTCAAGGAAGAAGGAATGATCAACCATTATAAAAATCTGTTCTCAGTTAAACAAATCACAAAACCCCCTAAGATTTAGGACAGTGGGAAGAACCTCCATGTTTAGTGAGGCAGCATATCAACCTGCTCAAATTCAATCCTCCTTTTCCAAAAGACTCTCATTTTTTTTTAATACATTGCCATCACCATACTGGCAGACTGGTTTATGCCACTTCTTTCTTATAGTTTCTGGCTTGAACATGAAACATATCTCCTTCCTTGGTTCTCTTTAGAGTAGCTGAGAGACAAACAGAGAACAAAATGGAAATAAATAAACAAAAAATTGTCTCACCAAACCCACCATACTGCTACATCCAAGGAGTTGACATGGTGAAAACAATGTAGATAAGAAAATGAGAATCCTAAATCTTGGGGGTTCTGAGTTTTATCTTAACAGAGAAAGACATATTCTCCCTTACATAAGGAAAATGAAGAATAGTAACTACATATAGATCATTGTATTGAAGCTTTAATTTCTTAATTTAAAAGTAAAATGTAGGGTGGCCCAGATGAAGATGACAGAATAGATGCTTCAGGACTCTGTCCCCACACAGAAACTTTGAACAACCAGCAAGAACTGGCAGAAACATCTTTTTCAAATCTCCAGAGAAGAGTTAAAGGACTGCCATAACAGAGCAAGTACAAATCAAGAAAAGGGCTACTTAAAATCAGTAGGACCTCATGGCACCCTGGTCCGCCCTCCTTAACTCACTCACCAGCTGGGCATGGAGCTGGCCCATGCCTCCAGTGTGGATTCCTGGTCTCACTTCCAGAGAAAGCAGTGTACAAACTGGAAACATGTATGTTGGACTCAGTCTGTCTGGTGGTAGCCTGGGGATTTGCCCAGTGTAGAGAAGGCCACTCACTGAGTGAGCTCTCTTTTAGAACTCTGTGGGAGAGCAGTCAAATAGCTGCCTGGGGCAAGAGATTGCTGGCTAAAGGACATACAGTGCAGTGCCTGGGACTGTGAGGAAACTGTTCCTATGGAAGAAGGAACAAGATCCATGTAAACAAGGGAATTCCCAAGGCCACATGTACATGCCCAAGAGGAGAGGTATACACAGGAAGGACCAGGAAAGCTCCTACACTTTAGTTTTTAGCTGTTCTCTAAACTCATTGTATGGATAAGCTCTGAAGCACAACACTTGCACAGGTCAATCTGCAAAAACTGGCAAAGGGATGCTCTCTCTTGTATACTCCTGGCATTGAAGGAAAGCTCTGTCATAATACTAGCTGGGTACAACATAAGGACCAGATGCCCCAGAGTCTAAATTTCAGTAATAACATATTAAAATATTAAAATGTCCAGGATTCAATAAAAGGTTAGAAAACATACAAAGAAAAGAAAATGAAAGTATTAGAAACCATAAATGAAAAGGAACTGGGATACAGCAGACAAAGACTTTTTAACAATGGTCTTAACTACTGTCAGAAAATATTTTAATGCACAAATTTAACAATAAAAGATTCTAAAATAAAAATTAAGAAGTATATATGGAACACAGAAGAGAAACAGAATAATGTCATAAAATTGCATCAACTGGGGCCAGCTGTAGCTCAATTGGTAGGGCGCCGGTTTACCACACAGGAGGCCCCGGGTTCCGTTCCCAGGGCCTCCTTGAGCGGGTAGACCACCTTGAGAAGGCAAGCTGCCGTGGGCAGGGCAAAGCCGCTGTGGGCAGGGCAAAGCCACCACAGGCAGGGCAAGCCGCCACAGGCAAGGCAGGACACCCGTGGGCAGGGCAGGCCGCCTGCGAGTAGGCAAGGCTGCTGCATGGTGAGCTGATTCGGCGGGTCACCACAACGGGGGGGAGACAAGCAGACACAGAAGAATGCAAAAAAGAAAAAAAATTAACACAGCAAGAACAAGCAGAAAGGAGGGGATATATAATAAAAAAAAATTGCATCAACTGCTCTACGGATTTTACTGGTTTAGAACTCTACTTGCTTTCTATTGCATAAAAGCAAAAAAAAAAAAGCGATGTGCTGACAGCCACTCAACCAAGATCAAAGGGCATATTCCACAATGAATACATCCCTCCAAATAACCCATGAGAACTAGAAATGGACCATGTACTAAACATGTTAAGACAAGAATCTTAGAGAAGATTTAATGCAGGGATGTGGCAGGAAAAGTGTTGAATAAAAATTGAGACCAATTCTTTGAGATAGGTAGCTTCTGAGCATCTCCAATGCATTCCTCTTTTATGTTACATGCTATGCATGAGGGGGTCATTTCATATAGTTGACATGTCTAGTGATAACAAGTGGAGATGAGCTGGAACTAAAATCTGTGACATGTCTTCTGGCATGAAGTGCCAAAACACACATTGGAAATCCAACCATGGTAGCTGTAAAAGAACAGACTCCGTATATGGAATTATTCTTGCTCTTCCAGTTCTCCAAATCCCAATTATAATGCTTAAGTCATGGTAGATTATTCTATTTAAAAAAAATACTTTTGCCTTCATTTGATATTTTCCACTGTACACATTGAAAATACTTATGTTAAATATCTTTACCGTCAAAAAGCATTAGCAATATTGCCTTTGATGAAATTGTTCAGAGAGCCAGTGAGATTATTTTCGTCATATATGTAATCTCCTTCAATAATTTTATTCTTCTTTGCTATCATCTACACACACTGCAAACACATGTACATTTGTATTATGGAAGTAATTAGGTTTTAAGGAATCCTCTTTAAGGCAAAGCAAAATTTAGACAAGGCACATTTGAAAGCAATTAATCTGAAGGATAGCAAATTTTACACCCAATTTCTTTAAAAAAAATACTAAACTTGTCCTGAAACATGGCCCAGTAGAATTTTTAATCATCACCAACTACTCAAATCACTTTTTACAGTGAGTATCTCAAAAAATGTGAAAGTTGTAGGTTTCAGAGGACATTAGCAATAGCTTTTTTGAGGAATTAGTTTGTAACTGGAGAATTTGAGTTAAAGTTACTGTTGTTAGTATTGCTGTTGATTGATGCTTCTAGTGTTTTTAAATTTCCTCACAGCTTCCACAAATAAAATCTTAAATTTATTATCTCATTCCAGTATCATAGCTGCCAGAGAGAGAGAGACAGAGAGAGAAAGAGACAGAGAGAGAGAGAGAGAGAGAGAGAGAGAGAGAGAGAGAGAGAGAGAGAGAGAGAATTTTATTTTCCCAAGTTATATTTGAGAAAAGAAGGAAAAATGAAAGTTTGAGTGACTTGCCCCAAATCACCTGGCATGTCATGGTAAGAATATCTGCCGTTTCTATGATGTCATACTGTGTGCAAAAACTGGACCAGAGATTTAGTTTTAACAGTTATGGCTGCAGATAAGATCAATAACCCTTTAATTATCTTTGATACTGGAACTTCAATTCTTCAAATCTGGTCTTAGTGCTAGAGCTCACCAGTGTGAAAATACAAGTACAGAGGATCAGAACCTGCTCAGTATGAAATATTTTAAACTGTAAAATAGTTTGTTTCCTAAAATAGTGAAGGATTATTGTTAAGTGAAATCAGTGAATGAACAGCATACTTAACACACCAGAATGTTGCTCAGTTTCTAAAACAAAAGTTGTCATTCATAAACAAAAGCATGTGATGTGTCCTCAAACAACTCATTCAATGTTCTAATTATAATTCTACTCACTTTGGTTATATTCTCTTCAATAAACATTTGAGTGACTATTTTATGCCAGGCATCAGAAATGCTTTCAACAAACTTTAAGTCTAGCGAGGGAGACTGACAACAAATCAGAAAATTTCAATAATGAAAAGTGCTCAGCAATTTGCACAGGTACCTGGCTCTAGATTGGAGCTCAGAGGATGGGCTTTTAGCCATTGGTTTACACAGAGGGTAAATGCTTCTGTTAATCAGTAGGCTCTGGAATGTGGACAACCAATAAGTAGAAAAGCAGCTAATGTATATTCAATTATATATTTTCAGGACAAATAAAATGTCAGAAAATATCTGAATTTTGTTCATATTAAAGCTGACATAATTTTGTAACACTTGAACCATATTCTGATCTAAATTTGTGTCTGTTTATAGTTTAATGGGTAAATAAATTAAAGATAAATGTATGTTGTAATAATTGCTCATAAAAGGGATGTTTTGAAAATGAGAAGAAAAAAATTTTTTTTATCTAACCAAAGAAGGGGCATCACAAAACTAAGGGCTATCTTTTCCTACAGTTTTAATTAGCCATATTTATTTCAGCTAGAAATTCTGATAGTGTTTTTCAGGGAAAGAAAAAAAGCACAATCTAATGAAAATATTTACATTTTGAAAGGTATCAAAAGTTAGCACTCTCTTTTATATATATAAAGCTGACAGGTGAATGACACTGCTTGGATTCTTTTAAGCATTCAAACACATATTAGAATAGATAATATCAAATGTGATCATTTAAGATAAAAGAACATATTTTATGGAGAACATTTGAGAAAGGAGACTAAATTTTAATAAAAAAGGAAATATTTTTCTTTCATCACCTGTTTCAAGAATGAAAATGTTGGATATTTCCCTTTGCACATATAGTCCATGACACTGGAAAGTCAAAAGAAAGTTTGTAAGAAATAAGCTAGAACATAATCTCTTCACCCCCAATAAATATATCTCTTTATTATCACAATAGTAAGGTATATTTAATGTCAACAAACACTCTGATGCTTGCATTTAGATTTTTAAAATAATGCTGCAAAATGCCTAATCATGAGCACAACACCAAAATTCAAAAATGGAAATGAACTAATGGGCATTATTATTTTGTATAGTGCCTTAACTTCCACACTCTTATGGAGTCTTACAAGTTATATATCTAATATGGTTGGATTATTTGTTTCTCAGTAAAACTCCATTTTACAAGAATCCTTTGTAAGAATTCCCATTCCAATCACATTACATGTTTGATTTTTGGAGATCACATGTGTTCTTTTCAAGAAATGTAGGTTAATCTAATCTATTTTTCAAATTTCAGAATTTTTATGGTATATACGACTGCATGGATCCTTAGAATTTCTTGTACTTTATTTCCATATTTTCACTTTTTAGTGAACTAATTCATTGGGTTTTTTTTAGCACTTATTGTTAGTTGCGCTCACCTCTGAGAAATAGCAGAAAAAGTGTAAGCAATCCATGTAGTATCACTAAGCATGATTAACATTTTATAACTGTCAAATTTAATAGCTCTTTAGTATTTATACAAAAATTACCATCACTACTTAAAAACTTGTTTTTTGCAAAGTTGCTGAGACATTACTATTAATTCAGTAACTATTGAAAAATGTGACGCTATCAATTGTGAAATTCTTTTTACTTTGATGTACTATTAGAAGAAAATAAAATACACTGTTAAACCATGATAGACTCTCACGTTATCAATGTTCCAATGCATCTTTATTGCTAAGTAAGATGGTGAAACAGCAAAAAAAAAAAAAGTGAATTTTAGATTTAATAAAATACAATAAAATTTAAAGTAAAATAACTCCAAAATATCATGGCAGAGATTGGTTAAGTACTTCTTCTTCATGGGTTACATTTCATGGTCTTTGTCACAATTAATCAGTCATATGACTGAGTTCCTGATTGTTAGCAGCAGTGATACATTTGAAGGACCTCCCTTGTGCAATTATTCATGTTCTCCTCGCCTGCTGAATATGGCCATCCAGGCAAGCCTGGAAGCCAACATGTGGAAGACTGTTAAATGGAGGCTCCAAATGACAGCATAAAACAGAACACCTCCTACCTCAGCCAATGAAGAAGCTAAGTAGAGGTTATTCTTTGAAAGAGAAGACATCTTTTATTGGGGTAAGCCATTGGAATTAGGAGTCCATTTTTTTATAATATCTATCATCCTAATGTATACAACTATGCCATACGTTTACACACTAAGGGCTTAAAATACCTTACTAAAATAATATTAGATCTGAAACTCTAATTTTAATTTTAAGAGTCTGAAATCAGAGGCCATTCAACTTCTTCTCAAACTGCAAATAAACAAATATTGGAATTGGAGAAATGTCAACAAATAACTACCAATATCTATTGCAAATAAAAAAAGCACTAGTTGTTGTAAGAGTGTAAATCCATGTCTAGGAAAATGCAAAGCCCAATTGCAGTGATAATGTAGCTTACTTATAAGTGTTAGTGTAATGATTAAGCAAAACAAAAACAATATCAAACAAAAAAACCCTTAGGCACATTTGACAAAAAGATATATGAAGAATTACAGAGAAATGCTTATTAAAGTCCACAGCTGAGGGAGAGGGAGAGAGAAAGAGAAGTGGAGGGGGGGGGGGAGATGTTTTCTATTTGACTCTTTTGAAGAAACAAACTTCACATTATCAAATGTTTAGAATTTATGCACACAAAATATGTTCAACTTTGTTCATCCAATCAGGTAAGTATATGAAGCTCTTCTTTTGTGGAATACAATATTAATATCTTGTAAGACACCCAGGCTGCATTGAGCAGCTTGCTGCCATAGAGAAAAATAACTAAAACCATTTCAGATAAGGGGGTATCATTAAAAGTCATTACAATTGCCTTCTTGCCACTACAATAGATATGGACAGGCATCCCACACAGTAAAATAGCCAAGTGTGGGCAATTGGAAATGTAGGAGTGAATCTCCTTAGGTTCCATCACAGTAAGGACTTGTGAAATAGTGACTAGGAGAGAGATGACACCTGTGACGTCAATGGAGTACTTAAACATTGAAGCTATGAGTACTACAGAAAGAAAATGAGAAGTCCTTGCAATTAGTATTTCAAGAAATTTGATGTGATCTAGCACATATCTATGTAATATATGGATCATATCAGTCAGTATATGCTAAGTTATGCTACAGTAACAATCCCTAAATTTTCAAGGCTCAAAACAACAAAGATTTATTTCTGGCCTACACCATATCCACAACAGATTGGCTGGATATTGCATTTATGCCATCCTTGTCCTCCCCAGCAGAGAAGTCATTCTCTGGAACAGCAGCAGAAGGACAGTGTAGCAAAGATGAGAATGGTCTTAAAGCTTCAGTTGGAAGTGGTATGCATTATTTTTACTCATTTCATCAGCTAGAACTAGTTATGTGTCCCTATCCAATCACAGATGCCAAGAAGTTTAACCCCACCACATGTCTGAAGGGCAGAGGGATAGAGAGAGTTACTCTGGAACATTGACAGCCACCAGATGGACCAACATAGGCCACACAATGTGATGAATGGATAATTTTTCTGGTAGATCACAAACAAGGATGATCGAGACAGGAACGGGGACAAAGATATTTCCTTCCCTCCACATTTCTAGGGTTTTTCACCAATTCTTTCATGTTGAATATAGAGGTAGTGGAGTTATGGCAAAAAGCATGTGGCTAGAGCAGTAAATTAATTACTGATAATACACACACATATACATACAATCATATATCAACTGCCTAGTAAACTGCATACAGCTTATTGAACGGAATGGATTTAGTTGCTATCAACTAATCCTTTTTGTTTTTATTGAGAAAGCCTCCATAAAGGAAAATTTTTCTATTAAATATTGTTAACTTCAGGTGTTTGGAGGCTATGGAGCTTCTGGACAGCTTCAGCCAAGATTCTGGATTCCAAAGTGAAAATTAGATGAACAATACTCCTAAATGAATAATGCATGAGTGATTTCTGTTATGATTTTGTGTGAATTCTATTTAGAAAGTGTAAAATATGCTAGTGTCAAATGCATTGCAAATTATATTCAAATTCCAGTATAGCATGGTCCTTAAGAATTTTAATTCTGGGGTAAGTCTGCTTAAGGTCAAATTAAAGTTCCATTATTAATGAGCTATATCATCTAGAAATAGCTACTTAAACTCCATGAAGTTAAAGCTTATAATATCCTTCACCGCATAGCGTTGTGAGGATTAAATGAACTAAACCATTTTACATGTTTAGTGCAGTACTTGGCATATTGTAAGAACACAACGATACCGATACCCACACCAGCAACAAGAAACTCGAGGTCTGGAATTTGGTGTTATTAACTCTCCAGGCCACAACCGTTTCTAATTTGCTCTTCCACATGTTGAATACTGCCCCCCCCCCCTTCTCCAAAAGGAAGCAAGGTGAGGAATACTCAAAGTTGGCAGAAAGTCAGAGAAAATGAGATTTCATTGTCATCTCTCTGACAGGTCATCTGAAGAAGTCCATCACCGCTTTCTTCTAAATGGCATGGTTTACCTCCAGAGCCCCTTCCTCTTTTTGAATAAAGAAAGTTTCCCCGTCTTCACTTGTAAATTCAGCAATCGCTTCTGAATTGACCCATCTGAACACTGTTTTTCTCCGCAGCAGCCATGTCTTCCCCGGGATGTATTCCCTTCTACCAGGTATCTCAGCTGACTGGTTAACAGCTTCACTTTCATAAACTACCCTAGCTCTTCTCAAATATCTCTTTCTTTCTCCCATTCTTATCAGCTTATCCCCATTTTTTTCTAGAAAAACAAAATGTTACCTCTAGGAAAAGCTTGGGGTTAGGAGTAGATTATGGTCCGAAAAGGCTGCAGTTTTATCTCTGAAATCTCATGTTTTATCACATAAATTCATTCTCGACAAACAAAAGCAATAAGATGCATTTGAGTGTCTCAGTATGAGAAAAATAAGACATTGCTTCCCCCCCGTCAGTCACTCATACTAAATTCCATGTGTTTCTGGGCTTTTGGAGTTGAATGCAGATTATTGGTAATCTGAAACTCCCACATCTCCCTTGCTTCCTGCCCTGCCCTTTTAATCTCCAACACTTGTTGGCTCACTACAAGTCTGAACTTCTTTAAATAGAGCAGCACTTCTGCTCATCAGCTTTTCATGAAACCTTTGTTGATTCACACCTCCACCCCCAGCTGCTTCAGAACTTCCTTCTTAAAAGGCCAGTTTTTAATGCCCTCACCCTCATTCTTACAACTCATGACCCTGTCTTGCACTTCTCTGAAAATGTTTCAGCTTGCCTGTTTGGATTTTATCTAGATGAGAAGCATGCTTTTTAAACTGTACTCTGGTACACACCTGCCTGTTATTATTTATTAATACTATTCACACTTAATTATGACAGCACTTTCATGTATCTCTTTTTTATTTTCAAACCCCAAGAGAAACTAGAAACTATTTTTCAGTTAGAATACAGAACTATGTACTGATTGCGTGTTTTTTTTGGAAGGTAAGATAATTTCAGGTGAAAAAGGAAAAGAATCCAAGTGTTCTGGCCATAAACCACCATGTCTTAAAAAAGAAAAAAAGAAAAGCACATTGAAGTTTCATTTTTAGAGATGATTTAGGAGTATAGACAAATTGTGTAAAAATCATCTCGTCATACTCTGTATTTTTAGATTTTCATTCAGGATGGCTGAATAGGAAGCCCCTTTGAATGTCGCTCTATAAGGAAAACATTTTGGTTTGATTTAACGTACTTTCTGCAATTTTTAAATTTGAGAAGTTGTACTTAAAAAGTAAAGAGTAAAATTCCATGAGTAGTCCTGTAGTGGTGATTTGGGATATTACAAATAAAATGTACTTGCTGTTACTGCTTATGATAGATGTGCCTCAATATCCCTTTTTGTAAGATTTTCTTTAAAAGACATTTTTTTGATTCTCTCTTTGTTTCATGTTTAAATTAAATTCATTAGCAGCTGTCAACCCCCAAGGAAAAAAAACGTCAACACTAATCAAGACAACATCTGAAGGTGTCAGCTTTCCTTCACTTATCTCCTGTCCCCAGAAGGTACAAAGCCATCAAATGAAAAACTCCAGGTAATGAATGCTTTTGTCATGTGTTAAAAGTGATTAGAATGCAGTTGCACAGGCATGAATGTTGTTTCCAACTGCCAATGACACCTGTCTTTATTTTTTTAAGAACATAAATATTACAAGCCTTACCTTTACTTAGGTCCATATATTACAATTCATGTACCTTTTGCTTCAGCACACAAAGATACTGTAATTATTTGATTCATTGCATCTGTCACACCCAGCCCATCCCTTTGTCCCCTAATACTCCTCTGCAGCCTTTCCGATGAACAGACTATGCCTTGCAAGTAACCGATGATCTTTATTCCACTTTCTTCAGCTTACATAATAAGGAAAAATTTAGTAAAGGTGTTAAGTATTTTTGCATATAAATTTATTCACATCTGTGAGAATGAGGGAATTGCTCAATTTTCAAACATTTTGAGAGACATTACTTTTTTCAAATGTTATAACTGAAGTGTTACCTTTAAGAACAGAGTTTTGAGTTTTTCCAACAGAATGATTCGTGTTACCAGAGTGCCAATATGACATATTATATAATTATACTGAAGTTACTTATTTACATTTCCATGATACTTTCCCATAAAAACGAAATTTAATCAAACGCAAGGAAATTTTTTCAGCATGATTCTCTGGATTTTTTCTTTTTGCGTTTTGAAGCAAGAAATAACACCATTATTAAATTATTAACCCTGCTTAAATTTATCAGGAAGTTGAATTGGCTATGATGGAGAAGCTGAGAGAGGGTAAATATATGTTTATTTATTGATACAATTCATAAACATTTACTAAGTACCTTTAATAATAACAGATTTATGGGATTTCAGAGCAAGAAGGAATATTTGAGGTCATTTGATTTACTATCCTTATTTTACACATGAGTACACTAAGGACCACAAAGGTTAAATAATTTGTGCCAAATCCAAAAATTTAATTTTAGCAAAGTCTGAATTCCAGTTGTTTTCCCATACAGTTGAGTATTATCCCCAAGCAACTATTTTATATGTAAATATATTAATTTTATTAATTTGTATTTATATACACTCTATACCCACCTAGCAAAAACTCTGACACAATTCTATTCTATTAACACTCTTATTTTCAGATGAAGAAACTGAGGCACAAAAGTTAAGTAACTTCTCCTACGTCACTCAGATCATAAGTAGCAGAGTATTTTTACAAGTTTGAAATTGCTTTCCTATGTTATCTATTTTCATTCTTATAGCAATCGTATTACATGTAGAGAGCTGGCATTGCCATGCAAACTTTACTGATGAGAAAGCCAAACTTGTAGGAAGTTAACTTACTTTTTTAAGACCATAAATCTAGTAAGTGGCAAATATATGAGTCAAACCAGTCTCCAGCTCATGGCCGCTTGCTCTTTTCATTATATCATATCATGGTGTGTTAAGGTATGTTAGATGTTATGAAATAAAAATAAGTTGTCCTGTTCTTTTTGTTAGCATGTTAATGGTATGTCATGGAGCTAAATTAAATGTTAAATTTCAGTTAAATGCTATTTTTTTCAACTAATATAAAGAGTGATTAAAGGTAAATATCCATTCATAGTAAGAACAATGTATAATGAAACATTTAAGCCATGTATAGAATGAAAACACAAGTAAACATATTTTTTAGATGAAGAACAGATAATAGCTTCTCTTTTTTAAACCTCAAGGATGTGTTTACTTTGCCAGTGTTGATGAAATTGATTCTACCACTGAACCTAGGAAATGCAGCCAAGCTCACAAGAAAATGTTAATGATTTCTTTAATTATACAAAACATAAAAAGCTAAGAATTTGCTTAAAGTGCTTTATTATGAACTTAAAAATTCAAAAGATGTTATGGAACATCATTTCCAAATAAGAATTAGTATGATATTTCATATATTCATAAAATATTAAAACACAGGCCTTATTTTAGATGATAGAACTGAGCCCAGTAAAGTTGTTTGTCTTAGCCCAAGTTGAACAAGTAATAATAGCAGAATCAGGATTAGGAGAGAATCCAGATAAATATTCTTTGAGTGACATTACATTCTATCCTCCATATAATGATAGAGACATTTATAGATATTTAAAATTAGTGAGTCTCACAAATCAAAATGATAGAGACATTGAATATTTCTCAATTGGATCATTCATAATGGTTTTCTTGAGTAGCCTCAAAATATCTTTTTGTTTTTTTAATTCAATACAAAGTCTTTTAGAAGAAGTTTATAAAAAGTAAAAATTTTTTCAGAGGTTTATTTCTCCTTGTAAAGGTCAGTGTACTATAGATTCAGCACAAAACCTATCAAAATTCCAGCAGGCATTGTGTGTGTGTATGCGCATGTGATTAGGAACTGGCAAACTGATCTTAAAATTTATATGGAAATTCAAAGGACCTAGAAGAGCCAAAATAATTTTGAAAAAGAACAAAGTTGGAGGACTTACACTATCTGATTTCAAAGCTTCCTATAAAACTACAGAAATCAAGACAATGTGGTATTGGCTTAAGGGTAGGCAATGGAACAAAATTGAGAGTTCAGAAATAAATCCTTACATTTATGGTCAATTGAATTTCCACAAAGACACAAGGCAAATCGGTGGGGTAAAGTATAATCTTTTATATCAAATGGTGCTTGGATAATTGTATATACAGATGCAAAAAAAAAAATTAAAGACATTAAAAAGTCCTTGTGGCAGTTTGATATTGTTTATGAATTTCAAATATAGACATTGGATTATGTTTGTAAACTTTTCTGTCTCTCTGGGCATATTATATTATATTGGATTCAGAGGTTACACTTACTTGATTAAATAATGACTAACACTTTGATTGGGCCACATCAATAGGACGTGGTGGTTGGGGACTCACAGAGAAACTGCACTGCAGAGAAGGGAGTTTTGAGTTTTGAGCTGGAGCCTGGGAAGTAAGCACACAGAAGTATGCTGAGGCTGGAGAGAATCGAGCCCCGGGGAGAGAGACAGAGCCAGTTGCCTGAGAGTCTACAGCTGGCCTTGTTGGAAAGAGCAGAGCAGCTGTGCCCAGAGAGAAACAAGGCCCAGGAAGAGAGGAACCCAGGAAGCCTGAACTCTTGGCAGACACGGGCAGCCATCTTGCTCCAATATGTAACAACAGACTTTGGTGAGGGAAGTAACTTATGCTTTATGGCCTGGTAACTATAAGCTTCTACTCCAAATAAAAACCCTTTATAAAAGCCAACAGATTTCTGGTACCTTGCATCAGCACCCCTTTAGTTGACAAATATAGTCCTAGACCTTTACCTCACACCATACCTAAAAATGAACTTAAAATGTTCATAGACATAAATTTAAGAGCTAAAATTATAAAACTTCTACAAGAAAACATAGGAAAATATCTTTGTGATATCATTAGTCCAAGAGTTCTAGTGCTTAGATAAAGGAATGATTTATAGAAGAAAAATTCATAAATAATACTTTATCAAATTAAAAATTTTGTGCTTTAAAAGACTTCTTTAAGAAAAATGAAAAGAAGTTACAGGGAAAACTATTCACAAATTATAAATTTGATAAAAGACTTGGTATTGGTTGTAGCTCAGTGGTTGAGCGCCCACTTCCCATGTACAAGATCCTGGGTTCAATCCCAGTACTTCCTAAAAGAAAAAAAGGCTTAAAGACTGTATAAAAATTCTTAAAACACACAAAAACACACAAAAACATAAGAATACAAATAACTGATTTTTTAAACTGATCAAAAAGATTTCTATAGACTTCACCAAAGACAAATGACTAATACGCTTACAAAAAGGAACAAAACATCATTAGTCATTAGTGAAATGAAAATTAAAATTCCAGTGACATACTACTACATACCACCTTGAATGGCTATAATCACAAAGGCAGAAATCGCAAGTCCTGGTGAGGATGTGGATAAACTGGAACCCTCACACATTAGGAATATAAAATAGTAGCCCCAATTTTGAAAACAGTTTTGTAGTTTCTTACAAGAGTTAAATATAAACTTACATATGATCCATCATTTCTACTCTTAGGAATATACAGGAAAAATGAAAAACACATCCATGCAAAGACTTTTAGGAGTATTATTCATAATAGCCCTCATTTGGAAACAATTCAAATGTCTGTCAACTGATTAACAGATAAGCAAAATGTGGTAAATCCATAAAATGGAATATTAGTCACCAATAAAAAGGAACAAAATACTGATAAAGGTTACATCATGGATAAACCTTAAAAATTATGCTAAGTAGAAAAAGTCAGGAACAAAAGACTAGATAATATTTCATTGCTTTTGTATGAAATGTACAGAAAAGGGAAACATAGGGATAGAGATTTTATCAGAGATTTCTCTGAGGGGGGGTGGGGTGGGGGTTGGGAGCAAGGAATGAGGACAAACAGGCTTGAGGGAATTTTCTGGAGTGACGAAAATGTTCAAAAATTGGATTGTGGTGATAGATGTACAATTCTCTAAATTATCTAAAAGCGATTGAATTGCACACTACTTATGATAGGTGAATTTTATGGTCTATAAATTATACCTCAATAGAGCTGCAAAATAATTTGTCAATCATAGTGTCCTATATGAAAGAACATTATGCAAATACGAATTGTGTTTATTCAAAAGTAGATAATTTGTATTAGTGTGTGTGGGGATTTTATTGGGGGATGGGGAAGGGGAAAAGGCAATGGGAGGTTTGTTTTTTGTTGTTGGGATGGTAGGAAGGAAATAAAATTAGGTGATGGTACTGAATGTGAGATGAACTGTAAAATGCTTTTTTGTCCTTCCCATCTTCTGACATGTCCTCCTTCTTATTCTAATGCTGTCTTCCACACATTCTTGTTATACATGAAGCCAAGAGTAGGTCAAGGAATGTCACTTTATATTTTTAAATAGAGGGGCCCAGCAGGTTAACCTTTGCATTGGCATTTGAACTCCTTCCTGACAAATAAGTCAATCAAGATGAGAACATTATTTGAGCAGATGTGTATCTGCAGTATTTTAAAGAACAATAAAAAGCTGCTGTTATGCCGTAATGATGATTAATATTTTTTAAAAAGTTGCTCACATGTAAAGATTTATGTTTATTTGATATATTTGTTAGTGAGCATGACTTCTAGAATAATTGATATGCATATTATTAGTCCAATAAATTAGGCAAGTTAATTTGAAATATCTTAATCATGAGGGATAATTCTTTTTGTATTAAGTATCATATTCCTGAGAAATAATAAAAAATAATAAAAGCTTTGCCTCTAAAATCTTTTAATAAAATTTGTTTCAAGCTTCATTGTTAAAATCTATGAAAAGGAATTTAGAAGGATAAAGTCTAAAATTAGTGAAAAAATAACTATAATTGAAAGAATAATAAAGGCTAAAAGCTTGGTCTTAAAAAGAACAGTAAAACAGATAATCCACTCCAAGGTCTGATAAAGGCAAAATAGGGAGCAAATATAGACAACATTAAAGACACCTAAGTAAAGATAAAGAGGAGACTTAAAAAGTTAAGAATCCACTAAACCACTCTGGCAAAGAGCTGAAACCCAAGGAAAATATGTGACTTTGTAGCAAAGTAGAAATTACCAAAATTGACCTGAGAAGTAAAAAACAAGCCAAAACAAAACGAAACAAAAAACTTCAATCTATCAATCTGTCAGAATAGTTGGGGAAGAAGAGCATTCTCATTTACAAAAAAGCACTAAGACCAGAGTGTTATTTAACCTTTAAAAAAACAGATAATTCAAATGTTATTTAAACTTTGCAAGGGCTAATAAAAAGATGGAAAGCGCCTCATATTATTTTATAACACCAGACTGATTTTTATAACAAAACAAGTGGTATAGCAAAAAGGCAATTATAGACCAATTTCTCTAGTAAATACATATGCAAATTTCTGAGATTCTTGTTAACTTAGTTAAAAGTTGTAAAGCAACAAAAAATGTTTCACACCAAAAGAAGTGTTAGATCAGGACAGAGAAGACATCATCTAATCCAATCTGAGATCAATCCTAAAACAAACTTTCCATTAATGACTATTAATTTGTTCTTTGGGGTTCCAATTAAAGGGAATGCTTCTTAACACTGGGATAAAGTAAGATTCGATAACATTTTAAGAAGAAAATCAGTTGCTACTAACAGGGCTAAACAATAGCCCTCAAGGGTACAGAAAACTACTGTAAAACAATATCTCTCTCCACAGTGTTGATTTGTTCTTACTCAGCTGAAATCAAGCATGAATAGGCAAAAGTGTCTCTGAACCACCCTAAATGCTTATTTATGGAAATAATTTCTTCATTGTTAAAACTGTTGAACATCGAGAATCTATTTTTCCCTCATCTTTGCTATCAAACCTAGAACTCATATACTATCAGTCAAATATACACTGACTGGAAGTACAGTAACTAATACCTGGCTACTTATTTACATTTTAATCTTTTGTATCTAAATATATCTTTAATGGTGTGGAATGAACAACTGTATCTATTACTACAGGAATATTTTAAATACCAGGAGACTACTATAGAGCTCTGCCTGAGGGAAGCTTTTCATTTTCTTCTTTTAAAAAAGTCCCTCCAAATTACACTCCCCAATTAAGATCAAACTTGTAGTTACAACATTTTTAGTCCCTTTTATGTGGCTTATTTAAGTGTTTGGGGATAGAAAAATAGGAGGGAAGGCAATAAAAAAGAAGATTGATTTTAATTCTGCCTTACTTCCTTGAGGAGGAGAAACTAGATAAACCTGTTTTGGTAAGTGGAGGCTTTTTCCCAGGAAAGACAAGAACAAAAGTTACAGCCTTAAATCTGTTAAGAGCTTCAATCTAATCACAGTTCATGTATATGCATTAGGAATGCAAACATAAGATACTGGTCCTACTCGGGTGGAATTTGCAGTCCAGTGGAGGAGATACACATTTAAACAGAAGTCGAAAGTGTTTTTCATAGAAGTATATACATAAAATGATATAGGAGAACAAAAGAGGGGGACTTTAGTCCCACCTTGGGAGACATAGAAAGGGAAGGTTTCCTGGAGGAGAATATGGACGAGAAGAACCTTGAGGGAAGGGAAGAAATCGGGCCTTCGAAGAGGATGCATTGCTGCTTGGACAAAGGCAGAAGTCCAAACAGGGAATATAACAGCCTCTATAGCTG
>PVKH010001173.1:0-31833 GCA_004027955.1 Chaetophractus vellerosus | reverse complement strand
TTTATAGAACACTGATCACAGGAACAGTTTGCTAGCTGCACTGAGTAATTATTGTTCACATACTATAATATTGTTATTTTACATTTATCTGGTCTACTCCAGCTCTTTTTTGGTTACTGTTTGCATGGAACCTTTTTCCAACATTTCACTTTTAACTTGGCTGTGTCCTTACATCTGAGATGGGTCTCTTGTAGACAACATATAGACGGCTCATATTTTTTTATCCATTCTGTCAGTCATTGTCTTTTGATTGGGGAGTTCAGTCCATTAACATGCAGTGTTATTACTGTAAAGGCGTTATTTACTTCATCCATTTTGTCCTTCAGTTCTCTGTTGTCATACTGTTCTATTGTCCCATCTTATCCTTTAATTTACCCTTTCTAATAATCTTCGTTTCTAAACTCTTCTCCAAATCTCTCACCGTTTTTTCCTTTGAGGCTGAAGCACCTCCTTTAGTACCTCTTGTAAATCTCATCTTTTGGTAACATATTCTGTGAGTTTTTGCTTGTCTGTGAAGACTTTGAACTCACCCTCATTTTTGAAGGACAGCTTTGCTGGATACAGAATTCTTGGCTGGCAGTTTTTCTCTTTCAGTACCTTAAATACATCATACCACTTTCTTCTCTCCTTCCTGGTTTTTGATGAGAGGTCTGCACTTAATCTTATTGAGTTTCCCTTGTATGTGATGCTTTGCTTTTCTCTTGCTGCTTTCAGAATCCTCTTTTTATCTCTGAGTAGTAGGTGTCTTGGGGTAGGTCTGTTCAGATTTATTCTGTTTTGGGTGTGTTGTCCTTGGATATTGTTATTTATGTCCTTCATAAGGGTTGGGAAGTTTTCTGACATTATTTCCTTAAATATTCTTTTTGCTCCTTTTCTATTCTCTTCTCCTTCTGGGACACCAGTAATGTGAGTGTTTGTGCTTTTCGTGTTGTTATTCAATTCCCTGAGACTCCATTCCATTTTTTCCATTCTCTTCTCTTTCTGTTCTCCTTTCTTTTACATTTCAGATGTTCTGCCTTTGAAGTCACTAATTCTGTCTTCAATCAATTCAAAGCTCCTATGTACCTCTGTATTTTTAATCTCATCCATTGTGTCTTTCATTCCCATAGAGTCTGTTACTTTCTTTGCTTCTTTAATCATATTTTCTATAAATTCTTTGAAGGGATTTAGGAAAGTTGTGTGATTATCACTGATTAATTGTCTTAAATCCTGCATATCTTCAGGATATTTGGTTTGTTCTTTTGGCTAGGTCATCTCTTCCTGTTTCCTTTTATAGCTTGTAATTTTTTGCTGATGTCTAGGCATCTGAATATGTTGGTGAATTTACTCTGTTGGCCCATTTCTCTCTTGCCTATTGTTTTTTTTTTTCCCCTCACAGCTTTTCTTTGATATTTGGTTCGACTTATTCTCAGTCTTTCACATTGCCCAGCTTAAATTGATCAAAATTGGGCCATGGACTCAGTAGTGGGGTACAGATTTTCTCCCAGGATTTGGATACAGAGAGCATGAACAGTTTTTGTCCATGCAATTTCAGACTGGCAAGCAAATGGCGCTCGTCAGCCCACCATTTCACAAGGTGTTTCTGTCTGGTCTTTCCTGTGTTCCTGCATTGATTCTCCAGAGTGAAGATTCAAAGCGGGCTCTGCTGGCTGAATTCACTAAAGAAAAGCACCCGACCTCCCCTCCTTTTCCCCTTGAAACAGCTGACAGGAAGGAACATGTGTGTTTCCCCCAGGTGGCTGCAGTGATCCTGGGGTTTTACCTCAGCTTAGTATCTTGGGGGTGGGGAGGGAAGCCCTTCCCTGCTGCCACAGGGGCTTGGTAACTCATGTTTGTCATTTAACTTTCTTTGTCTCTCTGTCCCTCACCCTTCTGGGAGTTGTGTAGCATTGTCCTGGTCTGCTGATCCTCAAAGCAGGTCCCTCCTCTTTCTCTGTTGTTTTTGTGAGAGCATTCAGCTCTGCCTGATAGTCTATCACCATCGTCCCACAATCCCTCACTTTCATGTATTTTTCTTTAACTCTTATATTTGAAATTTAAGGGCTCCCTCTGAAGACTTTTGCTGAAAAATTGTTCCCACAAATGAAAAAAAAAAAGAAATAATAAGAATATTATCTCCTGCCTTCTCCTCTAATTAGAACTAGGTTATCTTTTTCTATTTTTCATGAAATTTAATTGTATTTCTTTAAAACTCCTTTAAAGTTGTAGCTCTTTTATTTTATTTTCTTCCAACATATTCTTTTAAATCTGTGCTTTTTTTTTTTTTGCTATTTACCCTGGTTTTCCCTTTTTATATTATTCAAGGACATTATGCAGTAATTTCTTGCAAAATTTTTTTTTAAAGATTTGTTTATTAATTCCCTGTCCCCCCACCCCCACCAAGTTGTTTTGTGCTTGCTGTCTGCTTGCTGTGTGTTCTCCTGTGTCTGCTTGTCTTCCCTTTCGGTGGCATCAGGAACCGATTCTGGGACCTTCCCAAGTGGAGAGAGGCTGTTCAAACTCTTGCACCACCTCAGCTCCCTGGTCTACGGTGTCTCTTATTGTCTCTCTTTTGTGTCTCTTTTTTGTTGCATCATCTTGCTGCGCCAGCACTCCAAGTGGGCCAGCTTGCCTTTACCAGGAGGCCCTGGGAATCGAACCTTGGACCTCCTTTATGGTAGACGGGAGCCCAATCACTTGAGCTACGTCTGCTTCTCTTGCATGACTTTTTAACCTTTGTTTTTCTTCCTTTCTTTTCTTTTTCTTGTGAGGTGAGAGTAATTTTCCCTCAGGAATATTCAGTTCTTTTGCACTTAAAATTCCTGTTTATTATAAAATATCTCTGTTTGTTGAATCTCTTTACTCTCCTTGCTTAAAATCTTAGCATTCTAAATTCTTGTTATCTAGATTTTCTTTTACTCTTTTTATCTCTTTGTGAAAATAAAAATCAAGAACTTTTTTCCCTCTTTCTATGTCAAGAAATGTATCCTTTTAGGAATTTTACTTGATAATATTTGCCAGATTATTTTCTATATAAGCTGTTAATGTTTTCATTAATTAATATTCTTTTATACATCTGAAAAGGATACCATTCATATTAAATAAGTATTATTGGCAATGGACATTTAAATTCTTTACTATTACCTGTAACTGTGGGGTGGTGTTCCAGAGAAAGGTGTTGAACTGGACAGTCTTATACATGTGGTGGCTCAGTTAAGTTTTTCCTTTCATGACAGTCTAAGTGCCAGGCTACTCCACCTGACCCCCCTACCAGCACCTTAGTATGGTCTTTCAAGCCAGTCAACAATGTTTCAAAAGTATAAGGATTATATTAAAAATCATAATTTTAATTGTTTCAGTACAACTTTATACTTGATGATATGAATTCTTAATTTAAATGTAAAATACAATTACTTTATGACATCTTCATTTCATTTTAAAGTTATATACTTGAAAATGAATAAATTGTTTTTTCTTTTTTTTTTTTAAACAGACAAAAAATTTGGAGTGAAAGCTAGAATTAATGGAGTTTTGAATATAACCCTGAATTTGGTCAAACAGAATTTGCAGAATCATCACTTAGTTCTGCCTTGTCTTCAGCTTTTACGTGTATATTCTGCCAACTGTGAGTATTTCAGAGCAACTTTTAGTTAACTCAATGTTGTGAAGTTACACAAAATAAAAGCTTTAAAATATCTTAATTCATAAACCTCCACAATTTGTGGGCAAGGAAAGAGTAGATTTAATATGGCTTATTGTAGGTCCTAACCCCAACCACCACAAAAGTGATATGGGATAAGAAGGTGAATTAACAAAATCTTGAGTGTTCTCATTAATTCCCCTAATTTATAAAGGACGGAAGTGAAGGCAGATGAGTAGGCAGCCTGTAGAAAATATGTGGAAGAATATGAATGAGTTGGCAGCTGGAAAAATTACCAGTGTATCTTTGCATTTTCCAGGATGAGAGGAAAGCTGAGGAGGAAGGTATGAATCATCATAATCATCTGGGGCTACTTATCTTCAGCAATCAGTAGGGAAGTAGCAGCACAGAACTTGGGTAGTATGGGAACCTCTGAGGAAGTTGGAGGGAAGAGAGGTCACAGAGACACAGCTCTAGAGGAAGTGTCCTCCAAAACACTCTCAAACACTTATTTAACAGTATTAGCTCCCAAACCCATGAGATATGAATTTTTTTAATTCTTTGATTGCAGAATTAAGTAGTTAAATAAGTAATAATCCAGAATTGAGTTGTAGAATATCACTGCAAAATAATGATAATGAAAGTGCTAAATATGTGTATATATGTATATGTATATATGTGTGTGTGTGTGTACACACATACAAATCCCACTTGACAATAGGCTAAAAGGGTAATCAGAAGAAAATTGCTTTGGACACTTAAATAATTAACACTTATCTAGTAAATACAACATAAGGAAATCAATGAATTAGATAGCTAATCAAAGTCAGGAACAGAGCAATAAACCCAAAATAAAGCGGAAAGAAATGATATAAAGTAAAGGAACAAATGAAAATACATACATTAGAAAATAGAAAAACAGTTGATTAAAAAAATAAAACTGGGGAAGCTGGATATAGCTCAAGTGGTTGAGTGTCTACTTCCCATGTACAAGGTTTGGGTTTCGATCCCTGGTACCTCCTAAAAAGAAACAAACAAAACAAACAAAAAACCCAACTTTCATTGGGGAGCCGATGTAGCTTAGTGGTTGAGCACCTGCTTCCCATGTACGAGGTCCTGGGTTCCATCCCCAGTACCTCCTAACAACAAACAAACAAAAAAACCAACTCTCATTGGGGAGCAGATGTAGCTCAGTAGTTGAATACCTGCTTCCCGTGTCCTGGGTTTATTGCCCAGTACCTCCTAAAAAAAAAAACCAGATAAACCATTGATTCCCCCAATCAAGGACAAAGGAAGAAAACACAGGCATAAAATTAGAAGGGATAACTGAGTAATAAACAGTGAAGAAATTAAAATTATCTATAGAATTATTACTACATTTTTGGTGATGTTTTATTGAATTAACCACCAGAAGACTAGCAGATGGTTTATCTGTAATTTTCTTGATAATGTTTAAGAGTTGGAGATGTTGAGTATAATTTTCTGATTAGGTAATTCTTTACATATTTCATGAGAAACAGTAAAATAGTTTCCTTTTCCCCAGTACTACAGTTGCTCTAGTTGAGGTCCTCATTTTCTCTTACATAGACCGCAGCCTCCTAATGTGTCTCTCAAATTTGTCTTCCCGGAGTGGTGTGAATTCTGACCTGTTTATTTAAAAATGCATATCTGATTTGTTGTTCTTCCTGGGTGATTCCCTGAAACTGAAAGAATGAAAACTTCTGGGGCCCTTCATAATTTGTTTTGTATCTTCTTTTCCCACATCATCTTCCCATTCATATGCCTTTATCTGATACGAACATGTAACTGCTTGTACCCTGTGGTATTCATTGCCTTTGTTGTATTACCTGTGTTCCCTCTGCCTCCAGGGATATTCCAGAGCCATGTCTACTCAACTTCTTCAACTCCTATCCTAATGATTCCTACTCATTTCTAAAGCCTGAGCCCAGACATCATTTTCTCCAGATAGGCCTTCTGTCCTACTCTGGATTAGGGACTTCTCAGTGGTATAGGCTAAATAAGCTACACTTCTTAATCTACACAGAAAGTAATTTATTAATGAACTTTTTATTGTTTCTGTTATTCTCTTCTACACTGTGCTCTCTAAGAGCAGAGACTATTTTGTCTCTGTATTCCCATAGGAAGTTTACTAAATTTATTGAATAAATAAATGGTGCAGCTTAAGTATTATTTTTGTAACATGTTTTTTTTGTTCCATATAACTGGTTTCAGAAATTTCCTGCAACTTACCATAAAAAACAAACAAGTCCTCTCTTCAAATGATTAGCTAAGATAAATTTTATGAGTGAAAGTTACTAAACATCAGGTATACATATTTCAGTTATTGAGACTTTTAATCATTTGCATCTTTTCCCTACCAGCTGTGAATTCAGTATCCTTAGGGAAAAATGGAGTTGTGGAACTGATGTTTAAAATCATCGGACCATTTAGTAAGAAGAATTCAGGTCTTATGAAGTGAGTAAATGTTTTGAATGTAAATAGAGATTTAGCCTGTATTATTCTATATCTCATCATGATTTAAATAGAATGAGAAGGCTGAATTACATTGTATCTAGTGTCCTCTCTTAGTTCTTAAATAGTGATTTTATTGTGGTAAAGATTTTCTTTCGTATAAATTTTAACCTTCAAAAATGTATCCAAATTAGAAAATCTTAAATTCATTGAATATAATGTTCATAGAAATTTAGATTTTGAACATTTATGGTTACTTTTAATAAAAAAGATTGTTTATTATCATTCATTCAGAAACATTTATTGAATGCCTACTATCTTCCTCACCCAGATTTGCAATCTTATAATGACTGCTTCCTTCATTGTCATGATTAGATGAATGTGTCTTAAAATTTATACATTCCACTTCTCAAAATCATGTCATTTTTTTCTTGCCTTGATATATATATATATTTTTTTCCTCCCATAGGTGTTTTAATCTCAGAAAATAAATGCAGTTTCCAATAATTTGATTATATTTAATATTTTTTCAGCCATATTAGGAGTCATATTTTATTATGGAATTTTTCAAACATATAAGAAGTAGGGTGAATATTATATTAAACTAATTATATTGAATTAGTTATATTAGTTATACTTTATTAGTTACTTTATTGAATTAGTTATATTAGTTATATTAGTTACTATACCAATACTCTCCCATTTTTGTTTCATTTATTCCCTTCCCCTTCAGTACTTCTGCTTATTTGTTTTTTTCTTGGATGTTTTAAAGCAAATGCTAGATGTTGGCTCTCTACCTCCTCCACATTTTATTTTTCCTGTGAGCATTTCCCAGATATTTTAAAGCAAATGCTAGATGTTGGCCCTCTACCCCCCTACTTTTTTTTCCGTGTATGAGCGTTTCCCAGATATTTTGTGATTTCTCCCTTAAATACTTCAAAATTTAGCTTTAATTAATAAGGACTTAAAAAAACCACAATACTATAATCATACTTCCCCAATTTATTAATTCCTTGAAACAATCTAAAATCCTGTATGCATTCAGTTTTCCCCATTGTCTCAAAATTGTCCTTTTATAGTTGGCTTGTTTGAATCAGAACCCGAAGTACATACTTTATTCTTCATTATATTTAGGAAATTTCCAAACATACACAAAAGTAATAGTATAATGAACTGCAGTGTACCTATCACCCAATTTTAACAACTATCAACATTCTGCCATTTTTATTTCATTTATCGCTACTACCTTTTTTAAATAACATGTTTTTAAAACAAATAACAGCCATTACACTTGATATGTAAATTCTTTAGTATGATCAGTATCAGATATAGACCTTTTTTCTTTTAATATTACCACAATATCACTTGTATACCCAATGGTATTAATGATCCCTTAATATAATTTAATATTTTCTGATTGTCTAAAAAATGCCTTTTTACAGTTGGTTTGTTCAAATCAGGATGTATATAAGGTCTAAACATTGCTTTTGATTGCTGCATCTCATTCTTTTAAAATCAATAACAGTTCTTCCTATTTTGTTTTATTTGTTTAAAGACCTGGGTGATATGTCTTGTACAATGTCCTACATTCTGGATTAGGATGATTGTTTCCTTGGGTCATTTAGTGTGTAGGTATATGCTTCATTTTCTGTAGACTGATGGTTAGAGCTAAAGGATTGATTAGATTTGGGTTCTTTTTTGCTTTAGCTTTTTGGTAAAAAATATTTTATAAGGGGTGCTTAGTACTCTGTTTTGATGACTTAATATCACTGAGTTGAGGTGATGATGCTTTATAAATGTCTTCATCAGCTTTTCATCTGGTGATTTAGCAGTCCTTCATGGCTTTGCCTAGATCCATTATTTCATTCATGGTTGCAAAATAGTGAATTTTCTAATTATCTTGCTTTGAATTTATTAGCTGTGCATCTTTCATAAAGAAGAATTATTCCATATCCACTATTTGGTTAAATTTTACTCTTAAAAGAATAGAGTTCTGAACATTCCAGTCTTTTCAATCTTTCTTTTTTTTTTTAAGATTTATTATTTATTTATTATATATCCCCACCTTTCTGCTTGTTCTTGCTGTGTTCGTTTTTGTGTTCTTCTGTGTCTGCTTATCTCCCCCTGCTGTGGCGACCCGCCGAGTCAGCTCACCGTGCGGCAGCCTGCCTGCTCGCGGTGGCTTGCTCTGCTTGCGGGGGCTTGCCCTGCCCGTGGGGGCTTGCCCTGCCTGTGGTGGCTTGCCTTCTCGAGGCAGTCTGCCTGCTCGAGGAGGCCCCGGGAACCGAACCCGGGGCCTCCCATGTGGTAAACTGGAGCCCTACCAATTGAGCTACAGCCGGTTCCCTTCAATCTTTCTTAATAAAGGTTAAAATATTTTAGATTGTACCCTCCTTGAAAATGGGAGCTTACTTGAACATATAATTATTTATTATTATTTCATGGGGTGGATCAAAATATTTACTAAAGTAAAATTCATACTCAATCCTAGAACATCTGATGAAATTAATAGGACAAGAAAAATGATTGTATCACAATTGGTACAACAGACTTATAGAATCACTGTAATGTAGTCGTTTATATGCTCTGGAGGTGAACAGACCTGGAGTTGAATGTTAGCACTGTCACGCACAGGCTCCGTGGTATGAAGCAAATTACTTAACCTATTATGCCCCAGTTTCCTGTCTGTAAAACAGTACCTATATCATGAGTTTGTTGTGAGGATTTAATAAGATGATTCCTATAATTTACATAATGCCTATATTAATGTAATGTAATTAGTATAGTCAGGCAGTGTAGTAATGTGGGTGTGAATGATCTTAGCTCATACTGAAAGTATATTCTTTAGTTTTTATTTGTACACTATTTCTCCCCTTGATCTCTAAAGTTCCTCATAATTTATCTCCTATATAATGTTCACAATCTCCTACTTAGTATCCACAACTCTCCATTGTTACCCAATTTATCAAAGCTATTATAAAATGATTCTAGGAGAAATGAGACATTTCAAAAATATTTCAACAGTCTCCTTGTATTATACCATATGGAGTATATCTGAAACCATGTTGAAATCAGTGGTTCTGAGAAAGCTCTTCATTCTCTTTTCTACATTTATGTTAAAAAGAAAAACTGTATGTCTTTATTTTTATTTTAAAACTAATAAACCATTCATTGTTCAAACATCTGTATCTTCACCTCTTGCCATTTTTAATAATCTTGAGGGTCTCTCTCTGACAAGAATGAGAGAGAGATTTAGGTTTGAAGGATGATGCTTCCCTTTAGGATTTTCTTTCCTTTTCAATTTTAAGGTCTTGGATTTAAACACTGTTAATCCAGGAGGAAACTTAGGAAGTTATTGTAACTCCATCTGTCTTCTGAGTTACCCCACAGGTTTGGGGATTACTGTAATAATTGACCCTAACTTAAAGTAGATGTAATTTCATGAGTACTTGGGACTTTTGCTTTTCCTCCTTCACGCCTCAGAGATGAGTAAGCCACGGACTGCTTTTTAAGATTTTTTCGGTTATATTGCTTGTTAGAATAATACTGGTAGACGAATTCAGGAGTTTGTGAGGAAAAATATTATATAAATTTTGAAAATATTCTACATGCAGGATGAAAAACTGTAAGAAGTAATATAAAATACTCATTCTGAGAAACTGTAATCAGTTAGCATAAATAAACTGTGTATTTCAGTAAATCTAATATTCTAAAATTCCTTTGTAACTTTTATAGTGTAAATTCATATTGGGCTTATAAGTGTCATAGAATTTCAGAAATTCCTTTGAATTTCTGAAGGTTTTTAAAATACCTTTTTAATAATATTTTGATAAAAACATAAAGACTGCTTTGCACCAAACTTTATAATTTCTTTTAATCTTTTCAGAAAGAATTGGGTTCATATCTCAGCTTTGCCAGTATTGAAGAATAAACATCAACATAAAAACATAGTTTTAGGTTTAGAAATGTCAGAAGCATTTTTATTTGGTTCATACATGTTGTAAACAACTGCCAGCAGGGAGAAAGACTTTATGAAGGTACTCCTAAGATTTTTATTTTCGTTTAAAGCATAAATAATTAGTTGTAGAAGGGAAAATCTTATGAGTTCCTTGCAAATTCAGTTACAAGTAATTTATTAACAATATGTAAAATTAACAATAAATACAATTTGTGATCTTTCACTGTGTCTTGTGTTATCTGTATCTTCACTTTCCATAGTTACCTAAAATGTCTTTCACAAACCTTGACTTCTGTTTATATGTGGAGATTAATGTTTAGATGGATAATGAGAGGCTCTGTAATAAAACTTGGGCAAGGAGAGACTTCTTACCTTGAATGGTAGGAAAATACACAGTGGAATCTACTATTTATGATAGAGAATGCATGCATAATTCAATGAAATTTGAGACCTTTTTAATGTGATTAATCAGCAGATTTTTTGTTTAGTTCCTTTTTAAATAAAAGGGAATTTATAACATAGTACCTTTTTAAACAAAGTGCCACAGAAATAAGGATTTACTTCATAATTTTTCTTATATCAAACCTGATTGCCTCCTATTTTAAAAAAATGCCTTTCTGAGCAGTTGATATACAATAAATTACACACATTTAAAATGTATAATTTGATAATTGTCATATGTAGGGCAGACTTATCCATTAGGCACAGTGCTGACAGCCCATGATACTGGTAGAGGCCAACAATAATGTTTTAATTGCTTTTAAAATCAGAAGAAAAAAATGAACTTTTGGATTGAAGGAAATGTTTTAATAAAGATATTAATATGTTTATCTTTATACCAGAACAGTTGTAAAATATAACTTAAGAAATTTTGAAAATGGAGTTTAGATGCTCATGAAGACAAAAAGTTCTTAGAGCCCATGAATATCATAATATCCTGGATATATATAAACCTATGAAACTATTACCACAACCAAAATAATGAACATATCCATCATGTCAAAGTTTTTTTCCCTGCTTTGTAATTTTCCTCTTCCACTCCTCCTCTATCCTGTCTACTTTCTTGTCCCCAGGGAACGGCTGATCTGTTTTCTGACACTATAGCATTTTCAGGAATTTTATCTACATGGGATAATGTAGTATATACTTTTCTTTTTTCGTTTTATTTTGTTTCATCCATCATGATTATTTTGAGATTTAGTTAAGTTGTAAGTATCAGCAGTATATTCCTTTTAATTGCTGAGTAGTATTCCATTGTATGGATATAACATAATTTGTTGATCCATTTACCTGTTGATGGGCATTTGGGTTATTTCTAGTTTTTGGCTGTTATAAATAAAGCTTCTCTGAACATTTATGTACAAGTCTCGTATGGACATATGCTTTTATTTCTGTTATTCCACTTAGGAGTGGAACCGCTGGATCTATGGTAGCTGTATGGTTTAACTTTTGGCAAAAAAAATTTCTTCTTAACATGTTAAATCTTCTAGCTTTTGAACACATTAGTACAATTAAAATAACTGTTGTGTCTTCTAACATTTCTGTCAGTTTTGGGCGGGTTTCAGTTCGTTTGTTTTTCTCATCGTTATAGTTTTTTTTTTTTTTTGCATGTTTTATATTTTTTTGATTGGATGTCAGGCATTGTGAATTTCACCTTCTTAGGTGCTGAATATTTTTGTATCCTATAAACACTCATTCAGTTTGTTCAGGGGTGCAATTTAGTTACGTGGAGGCAGTTTGAACCATTCAAATCTTGCTTTAAAGACTTGTTAGATGGGATCAGAGTAGTGTTTAGTCTGTGGCTGATTGTTCCCCAGTATTGAGGCAAAATCATTCCTAATACTTTATCCCATGCCCCTTGAACTATGAAGACTTCCAGTCTGGTTGGTGGGAACAGGCACTATTCCCAGCCCTGAGTGAGCACCAGACATTGTTCTCCACTCCTTTTAGATGGCTTTTCCCCAGCCTTTGGTAGTTTTTTCACATGTGTGCACCGATAATGCTTTTTGCTGAATATTCAAATGTAAGCCTCTGAAAATCTCTGGGCTTCTCTTTTTGTACAGATTTCTTTCTTTCTTGTGTACTCTGCCCTGTGAACTCTAGACAGCTTGGTCTTCCTGGACTCTGTGTCCTCAGCTCATGGGATATTTGTGCTCAACTCGGGAATCTGCCAGGTTCTACCAATGTACTATTTGCTTGCACTGTGGCTTGGTAACTCTCTCAAGGTGTAGTAAGCTGGGGCAGTCATAGGGCCCACTTCATTTGCTTTCCATCTCTTATGGATCACTATCTGTCATTGCTTGAGGTCTAGTATCTTAAACCGTTCTTGTATATATTTTGTCCATTTTCTTTTAGTTGTTATCAGATGGGAGGGTAGATCCAGTTTCTGTTACTCTATCTTGGCCAGAAGTGGAAGTCCAGATTGCCTGGTTATAAGGAGACTGACATTCCTGATATTATCATATTATCATTTCCTTTCTCAATAGGAAGCTTATATTATTCATTTTTTTATACCACTTAGTGTTTTTTTTTTTTGTTTGTTTGTTTTTTGGGTGGTAATGGGGATTGAACCTGGGACCTTGTACATGTGAAGCAGGTGCTCAACCACTCAGCTATACCTGCTCCACTATGCCTATTAGCTTTTGTGTGAACCTAGGCAAGTTATATAACTGCTGAAATCTTTAGTTTCCTTATCCATAAAAATGTGCGAATTCCGTGGATCAAAGTTGTTTTAAGAATTAAATAGAACACACATATATAAAGCACCTATAATTGTGTCTAGCATTTATCAGGTCTTGCTGAATGAAATTTTCTATTTTATTTTTCAGTAATTGCAGTTTCTCTCAGAAGATCCATAGTTCTATGTGTAATTTTGGCCAGTTTTAAAGCTATCCTTATTCTGATAGTTTTATGGTTTCATGTACATTTCATTCATAACTATAAAATTATGGAAAGTTTCTTACTATGAACCAATATCCATCTTAAACCTTAACTTCCTTCTAAACACTTACACTCTTTACCTTTACCCACATCTGGTCATCCCACTTCTTTATCACTACTATATGCAACTTTTACTTCATTGTCTCATGTTTGGTTTTCATTTGTTGAATAGTTTTTCTTAAAGGTGTTTACTTTTTTTTTTTAATCTTATCTAGATTGTAAAATTATCTAAGAAGATATAAGTTTGTTCTCTAATGTTATATCTATGAAGAATCTGTTACTGTGGGTATCTAGTAGGCATTCAACAAATGCTTAATGATGAATGAAATACTTAAGCTTGACAATATACATATTTTAATGCAAAATAATTAATTTTAGTAGATGAAATCTAATGGAAGGGTCTTTAGTATGTAGCTTTATGTTTTCAAAGGTATTTATGTTTTCAAGAAATTAAGTGTCATTTCTTCAGTAACTTTTTTTTTTAACTATTTGAATTACAGGTTTCCACAGTGGTGATATATATATTTTTAAAGTTGATTAATGGTGGTTGATTTCCCTGTGGGTAACTGAGTATTTATGTTCAAAGAAGATATAAGTACATTCAATTTTTAGAGCTATTCCTTTGTCCTCTTATGATAATAAGATTTTTGAGACATTAGTTAGGCTCATTATTTTCTTTGGTGCCTTATGGCTGAGAAATGTTAAGAGCTCATACTATCCAAACCTCCAACTTCCAAAATATTTTGCTTTTTGAAATAACCTTAAAAATGAGTATTATTGCTTGATAGAGCTAAACTACTTTAAAGTGAGAAACCCAAGAAAATATCTATAGAATTTTGGAGTTATTTTGATTCCTAAAACTATGATTTAAAATAGTATGGTTCCTCTGTCAGGATCAGATAGAGGTACAATAATGATTCTGATCTAATTCTGATATAAAGACTTAGGCAAAATTAGTTTAAAAACTTTTTTTGGTGCTTTTCTGTGGATACTTCAATCTTCCTCATATTTGATTTTAAGCTGAATGGAAGATGCATATGGTGAGAAACACCACATGTAATTTACAGTAACAAAGATAAATTTTGGAATAGATAAGATAATTATCAGAAACAATTGTATGAATTTACTATTGTAGATTAATTTTACTAGTTTTGTTGTTGTTTGTGTTTTCTCGTGTTGACAGGGTTGCTTTAGACACTCTTGCTGCATTGCTAAAATCAAGTAAGTTTTTAAATACCAGAAATACTAGATTCTATTTTTCCGAGTATTATATCTATTATATTAATGAAACTGGAAATGTAGATTTAGTCTACGTCCAAACTTCCATAGTTATAAAGCTGGTTTATAATATAATGTTAAAATTGATTTTATCTTCTATTACAGTTGATGTTCATTGTAACTAACCTCTTTATATTGATTGAACTATAATTTATTCAGAACATTTTTATAGTTTATTCCAGTACATTAACTTCCCACCTTTAGGTTACTTATATAAACTTAAAGCTCCATTGATAGAGGAAAACAACATATCAATGTTATGTGAATATCATTCTTTATAGTGAAAGTAATATGGTATTGAGAACTTTTACCATGAACAATATCTTGAACAACTGTCTCTTTCTAAATATAATATAGATCACATAGGATTTTCACTTAGAATACTTTCATTAGAAATTTTGTTTCTACTGTAAATTCAAATTTATCATATTTAAAAAGTGACTGTTGGGAGCAGATCTGGTGGCTCAAGCAGTTGAGTGCCTGCTTCCCACATGGGAGGTCCCGTGTTCGGTCCCTGGTGCCTCTTAAAAACAAAAAACCAAACAGTAAGCAAACAAATGAGAAAACCAACTCAGGGTAGCCGATGTGGCTCAGTGGTTGAGCGCTGACTTCCTGTATACAAGGTCCTGGGTTCAATCTCCATTCCCAGAACCTTAAAAAAAAAAAAGTGACTATTAAATGAATTTATTAGACTAAAATAATAAATTCATTTAAAACATTTTCTTTGTTTTCAAAACAGAAGCATTGGAGTAAATGTGTCTTACTAGGATATCATACCTTTGGAGAGTAATCATTTACATTTATGTGTTCTTTTTTTCTCTCCAACATTCTCAGTATCTCTATTTTAAATATTAATTTTCATTAGCATTATCAGTAATTATTAAGTAGAAGGCACTCCCATGGATGATTGATTGATTAAAATTAATATTCTTTTTAATCATGATAACACTTTAGTCTTAAAGCTTTGTGTTGATGGCTTTTAATTTTTTCCCCAACAGGCAGTTCATCAAAAAGTGTCTATCAAGGGTGAGACCAACTTGCCCTTAAGTTTGAATTACCAGAATTATTTTTTTTGAGTAGGAAAAAATGATTAATTTAGTAAAGATTTATGAAATATAAAAAAATCACCTTAGCTATTAATATTATATACCAGCCTTCTTATTTAACAATTTTATCCTTGAAATGAAATGTGTGGTACTCAGATTAGCCATGTAGCTTTATATTCATATATGATGTGGTAAACTTTAGACCATGATCAGAATATTTGGATTAATTAAAAAAGATATTTGTAGCCTTAATTTGATGCTCCTAAACTTTTTCATTCAAATTGTATAAAGATTAATTGTTACATTAATATAGAAATATTTTTAATTTGGAGCAGATTAAAATATCTGTTTAAACTTTTATTAAAGCTTACTAATTTTCAGGGATCACAGATAACAAAGTCAATTCTAAATCAGTGAAAACTAAAACCTTTGTAAGTTTCAAATATTTTATAGAAATCAGTTAACCTAAGATGACTGAAATCTGATATCTTCAGTTTTTTAAATGGTTGTCTTCCTTTTACTTCCTTTGTTCTTCTTTAAAGGAGGGTGTCAGGCAAACTTATCTGTACTCCATCAGGATAAAATAATTACTGGCAAGTAGAATGACTCTAATTTATACTTAGTATGTTTTCAAATGGGCACTAAATAGAACAAAAATTTAACAATGCGAAATAACATTTAGTAGCGCATTGCATATTTTAAATGCACTTTGGTCTTTGGAACATTCTTATTCACTGATTTTTCAAAGGTTGCTTTTGTGGGGGGAACAGTCATTTACTTTGGATCAATTACTATAATAAATGTGGGAGAGTGTAGAGCAAAGAATAGGCATACACACAGTTCAGGAAGATAGTTCAGTTGACATTGTTGGGATCATAGACAAGAAGCCACAGCCTAAAGCTGAACCAAAGTTATCTTTTAATTAGATAAGGAAGAACAGATATAGGCTAATTGGGAGTTTGATGCCCTGAACACATGAATAAAAATCCCTTTACTAATCTGTTTCAGTTGTGCTCAGTTGCAGATTGCAGCTCTGTTCACTTCCCTTAAGGGTCACTCAGTACATGTTTGAATTATGGCTAAGTTCCTGATTTAATCTTTCATAAAGAAAGATTAAACCCCATTAAGGCTATTGAGAATTTCAGGGGAAACACACAAAGTTTCTAATAGGAGTTAGAATGATGATAATGGCTTTTTAACAGTATTCTACTCACAGCTAATAAGCTAAAGGCTTAAATGTTCCAATTGGTGTAAATGAAGTATATATATTCATTTAAAATACGTGAAACATTTGTTAATCAAAACAGCTGAACTGATTTTATACATGGCAAACTATCTATTCTAGGCACAATAGGAATTTTAAAGCTTTCACATAAGAAAGCTTTCTCCCTCTCGCAGGTTTCTTCCAGCTCTGATGTGTCAGAACATAATTTCTGAGAGGGAAATAATAAATTTGATTATTCCAGTGTCTCTACGTTATGTTTTAGGTATGTATTAGCCCATTTGGAAACTACAGTAATTCTTTCAGTCACCTAAAATCACTGGAGTCTATACTGTTACACTATCTTAGTGTCCATGCCCTGAACCAAGGGGTCATTTTATAGGTAAGCTTGAGATGAGGAAGAGATTAGTTTTTCTTTTTAGCCTCAGATAGGTTAGCATTCCACACTATCTTGCACCCTTTATTATTGGCCCACCAATGTGAGGCTGGATGGCTTAGTATGTTGATAAATGATTCTCTCTAGGTGCCATTGTAGTAAAATGCACCCTTTTGATTATTCATCTTAAATGTTAACACTTGAAAAATAATAAAATCAGGTCAAATTTGTGGACTTATTTCCAATCTTTTACTCCAGTAAAGTCATCCATTTTCACAAAACCTTTAATATAGTTTTCATTACATTAAAAATTAATGACTGGAGAACACTGAATTCTAATCATATAATACTCACATTTCATTTACTAAGGAGTTGTTTAAGTGTTTTCAACATAGCATTGTATGGCATGAATTTTATATAATTGCTAGGTAATTAGAACAATTAATTTCATTGGAAACAAAGTTTGGCATAAGGGCTACAATAATGATCATGATTTAAAATCATATTCATAGCTAGTAAGTTAAAGAAATATATTCCACTGGTATAATTAAACTGGACATATTTGTAAGTTTTAAAATACACGAAACTTTGAACATTTGAAAAGATAGAATCTTAATTTAAAAATGAGATTTTGATATTTATAAATTACTAAACAACATATGGGTAGCTGTTTGGAAAATGTAATTTGCTCTCTAGAACTTGTCATATTTATTTTATTAGGTATACAATTTTTAAATATGTGGTTGCCATGTTTTTCTTTTGTAGAAAAAAGAATTATAGGAATTCATCACAATATTGAGGGGCTATTCTTTGATTTATTCTACCACTTTCTTTTGTAATTTTTGTAATATTCTTTTTCAATTTTCTTTTGTTAAAGAAACAAATGCCAGGAGAGCTGTAGACAGAGGATATGTCCAAGTGCTTTTAACAATTTATGTAGATTGGCACCGCCATGATAATCGGCATAGAAACATGCTCATTCGGAAAGGAATTTTACAGAGTTTAAAAAGTGTTACAAATATTAAGCTGGGAAGAAAAGCATTTATTGATGCCAATGGGATGAAAATTCTATATAACACTTCACAAGTGAGTTTTTAATTTTCTTTCTATTACTGTGATTATGCACTAATGATATAATTTGGTTCTTAAGGAAACTGAATTGGTGTATAAATACTCAGAAAAGTGAAAGTGTGATAAATATATTTGAAATAATGTTAAAAGCAAAAGACACAATAATTTCTCACATATGACCTCAGACTGAGTTGGAAAAATTGGTCAGTACACATCTCTGCAATGAGAGATGTTTTCCCGCCCCCCAATATAATAGGAAGATGTATAAATCCAACCACAGTGCAGGAAGGGATTCCATGTCATCATGTTTTCTAGGATATGCAGTTGGCTGTACTAAGTTCTGGGGGTTTCCCACAGAAGGTATTTGAGGCTCCTTTATATAGCTGGTAAGGCTGTTGTGTTATCTGTAAGTGTTCTCATGTCTTCCTGATGAATAGAACCTTATTTGAGTAGAGAAGGTATAAAAGTGAAACCTGGAGTTGGGAATCCTAGTTCTGCCATCTTAAGCATAAACAGTCTTGATAATATCTTCAGCAAGATTCTTTCTAATATCTGTAGAAGATCATCAGCTATGGGGGATAGGGATGTTCTGATGCAATCTTTTTGTTTTTGTAAGGCTATAATTACTAGAAAGAGATCTGTCTTTGAGAATTTTAGTTATTTATCTTGGGCAAGTCCTCTTGGTCTTACACATAACAAACATAATCTCTTTGTGTCAGCAGTTAAGAGATCTGATCACACATTTCATGGTTACCTTCGTTTCTTATCTAGGTTAATCACCTGCACTTTTTTTTTTTCTTATTCCTAGTATAGACAGGGGTGGATATTTGATATATGGGGAAGAGCATGGTACATGGAGCCAGAGACTCTGGGTTTAAATCCTTGATAGACAACTTTGTTTATACCACTTGACATTTCGGAGTCTTAATTTCTCGTCTCTTGTGAAAGCTCGGATGTAAAAATATATATTGAAAACTTTACAGTTTTCAATATATAACAAGTGTCAATTCTCCATAATATTAATTTTGTTATATGACATAATTTCAGATCCCTTCTTCATCTTAACCCTTCTCAAGATTAGATACCAGGAGAGCAAATCAATCTCTTAAAATTTAAAATAGTGATATTCAGGTTATTCTTTTATAAATTGAACAGCTAACTTATGAGAGGTGACTGTGTATAAAAGTTCCAGCCAAATGCATGACATCTCTGTTTCTTTTTATTTCTTACATCTTTCTTAATTTCTTACTATTTTTTTAACTTAATTCTTTTTTTCCTTCTTCCCTTAAATTTCTTTGTCTTATGCATGGTAAGTGCCCCCTAAGTCATTCGTAGTAACTTTGGTGACTTGATATCCAGATGATATTGATTTCTGCTTACTTAAAATATTTAAGGAAAAGTACGACTAAATTTGCTGCCTGAAGTTTCTCTTTTCAAAAAGATACTTCTGAATAGGCAAAACTATTTTATAATTATACTCTGTTAAATAATTGGTTTTGTGATATTTGTCTCTAGACAGTTATTAGTGTATTACCTTATAAAGTAATGTGAAATTGAAGCACAATGTGAAGACACATTTTCTTTCTTTTTTTTCCTTAAAAAACAGGAATGCTTGGCAGTCAGGACCCTTGATCCTCTTGTCAACACCTCCAGTCTGATAATGAGGAAGTGTTTCCCTAAAAATCGCTTGCCACTCCCAACGATTAAAAGTTCTTTCCATTTCCAGTTGCCCGTCATTCCTATCACTGGCCCAGTGGCCCAGCTCTACAGTTTACCCCCTGAAGGTAGGACCACATGGTAACTACTGGCTTGGCATTGTGCAACTCTGTTGACTGTTTTTTATTTGTTTTCAACTCCACAGTAAAAGAAGGCCTTAATGAACATGATAGAAATGTTCACATTATATATTAGTTAATAAATTTGTCTTTAAATGTAAGAAATTGAGGTGTAGTAATTAAGGGAAATAGTGTTAAATGTGTTACATATATGTAAATGTAAGTTATGGAAAAATGTAAGTATCTTATAAGTTTCCAAAGTATAAGAATATAAACATTAAATATTTAGGCAATTATGTTTGTAGCTTTTTTACAAAGGTTTTTTTTTTTGTAATTTGTAATTTTCACAAATTACATTTATAGCTTTTTAGTTAACTTTGTGTTTTCAGTTAAAAAACTTAATCAATAAAAACATTGCTTATTCCTCACAAAAACTTGCCTGTGATTTACCTGAATGAAAACAGTAAATTATCAGGGTAGACTCTTTGACATTTTCTGTACAATATGGCATCTTTCTGTACAATACTGTAGATGTAAAAGGAAGTAAAAGTTTAAACTTAATGTGGGGAAAAATTTATTTGATAAGATTTTGCAAAATGTAAAAGAAAAAGTGGTCTAGTCTATTAATAGAATTTCTATTATATTTTCTTGTCAGTTTATCACTTCATGAAAAAAAGTTTTATTTATACATGAAAAGAAATTATTTGAAATAAGTTATTTCAAAAATTTTTCAAGTAATGATAATTACCCTTGATATAGCTGTCTCAATGGTATATATCATAGGATACACTATTATAATTTAATTTTTAAAATATTTCTTAAAGTACCAGTTTAGTCAACACAAAATATCAAAATGAGTTATTCAGAAACCTTCTTTAAAAGGTTTAAAATATGTAAGACTAATTCTAGGACTTATGTTTATGATAGTGAAGTGAAAACAATGATCTAATTCCTTCTTCCCTAGAGGCTTTAAAAATATGGGAAAATCTGTACAAAATCTGAAATCTGGGAAAGCTGGGCAAATTCATGGAGCAAACACAGAGGATTTTGTTACTTACAGTGAAATTATGAATAGATTACAGGAGAGAATCGACTCTCTACTCCCCCTTCCAAGAAATGCCATATCTCTGGCTGCAAGTTGAGGTGCCACTAGTACATACTTTGGAGTTGCATCCCAGGAGCAACTTTTCTCTCCCTTATCTCAACATAGAATTAGGGGGGTTTAAATGGTGGTTCTAACTTCTAGAAAGCTGGTGCGATTTCTCTAAGATGTGGCAGGTGTAACACCAGGAACAAAGTATGATATATGCTATGGGGTTCTTTATTTGACATCCAAAAAATCAGATGAATAGAGAAAGCTGGCTTCTAGTTAGTGAATTCACCAAACATAGGGAAAAATGGTCGAGAGATGACATTTTTCTGCTGGCTCCTTTTCTACCTTTTCTTCAGACTGTTGGATCACTGATCTAGACTAATTAGCCTTTATAGTCAAGATGTGAGAGGAGGATTCTACTAGCAACTGCATAGACACAGGAAATGCCCTTATTCTGCTTTCCATTATTTTCTCACATTTCTGCTTTATAACATCACAATCTTTATTTTTTACCTTCCTCAGCTAGAATATAAGCTGCATGAGGATAGGATTGTTGTTTTTTCCCCCTTCATTTTGTCCTCACCATCCTACAGATCGCAAGGCATGTAACTGTGCATTCAATAATTTTTTAACGAATTAATTGAGCTATCCTCAATGCTTATTCTCTTGAACATTAAATACCAAATAGTGACGCAGTGTCCACAGAGATTTGAAGGAAAAAGGTTCTGACTTAAGATTTTCTGAACAATTATAAGTTGTCGTTTCATGTGAGAAGGTGACAAATATTTTCTTAGGTATGTATGGGTGTGGAAATACCTTTCCTGAAATAATTACATGAAATATTACTCTAGTCAGTCAAGTGATAAGCTAAATATGACAAGAACGGAGAAGACATGGTATGAGTTAGTTGTACTAAACATTAAAACCTTTTAAATATAAAATACTAAATAATTGCTGTAATATTAGGAAAAATATCAAATAATTCTTAGGCAAAGATACATATTGTGATAATAAACTAGGTCTTTTACACAAACTAAAATTTATGTTCATAGATTACCTAATAGTAATACTATTCTTACATTTCTAAAATGACAGTTATAGAAATAGTGACCAAATATTTGTTTTCAAATCTAAAAATACTATCTAGAACAGAGATCCTTAGTCTGCAAGGTCCTTGAATGTTAGAAATCCATGAATGGACTCCAGAGAATGTGAATAGTTTGAAATTCTATATAACATTATGTATGTTTTTTTATTCTTGAAAAAAAATTATGAACAATAAAATTCTGGCAAAGATACACAGACGTCTGAGAGTGTTAATACAAAGCAAGAATAAGTAAATCAATTTTGGTAATAAAATAGCCAAATGGGTAAAATACTCCATTAAAAGAAAGAAACTGTCAGATTGGGTTAGAAAACAATACCCAACTAAGTGGTAGATACTGGAGACTGAAGCAGCAAGACAGGAAGCTTGGCAAATGTGTCTATTAGCTGTAGCCTTAAAGAGGAGGGGAAGACAGTATTACTATCATACAAAATATGAATACAGGATTAAAAAAATAATTAGTCTTGAAGGCATCATGTTGAGTGAAGTATGCCAGACATAAAAGGACAAATATTATATGATCTCACTGATACAAAATAATTAGAATAAGCAAGTTTATAGAGTCAGAAACTGGAATATAGGTTACCAGGGTCCAGGATAGGGAATGGGGATTTTATGCTTAAATTGTATGGAGTTTCTATTTGGGATGATGGAAGAGTTTTGATAATGGATGATGGTTATGGTAGCACAACATCGTAACTGTAATTAAGCGCACTGAATTAAATATTTGAATATGGTTAAAAAGGGAAATTTTATGTTGTAAATATACTCGAAAAAAATCCATAGGATTGTACAATACAGCAAACCCTGTCAGTATAGCTAATAATATAATTATAAAAATCTTTTATCACTTGTAATAAATTCACTGCATTAATGCAAAGTGTTAATGAGGGGAGAGGATAGAAGAACTCTGTATTTTCTGCATGATTTTTCTGTAAACTTACAAGTTCTCTAATTTTAAAAAAGTTTAAAACAGGAAAGCGAAGATTATTTTATGCAAAATACATAATAACACTCATTCCAAATATTAGAGCAAGCATAGATAAAGCTACAATCATTTGACTTACAAGGAGATCACCGTCATGCCTTTTAAAGGGTGATTTTTTTTATGCCTTTTACATTCTTGGCAATTTAAATAGAGAAGGTTAAATCTAAGTGGATGTTAAAGAAAACTCCAGCTTATATATTTGAAACTCTGATGGAAATGGACACCTGGACCAACTAAGGATTTTTTTCCCTATGAATTACAACAAATGTACCACACTAATGCACGGTGTTAATAGGGTGTTGTATTGGGGAAAAAAAAATACACCCAAATGTAAACTGTAGACTATAGTTAACAGTACAATTATGATATTCTTTCTTCAATTTTTGCTAAGGTACCAACACTAATGCAAAGTGTTAATAATAAAGTGGTATGGTATATGGGAATGCTGTAATTTTTTACATGATTTTTCTGTAAACCTATAACTTCTCTAATTAAAAAAAACAGTCACAGATTTATTTCTAATCTTAAAAAAATATAGCAAGGTAGTGTAATAGCAGATCAAAGGAAGAAAATTAAATGATTATATCAGTAAATGCCATAAAGAAATTTTATAAAAAGTCATTTATCAGTTCCAGATAAAATTCCTTAAGTAAACCAGGAATAGAATGTTATTTCCTGACCAAGGTGAGTATGATCTAATTCATATCAATAGCCAAGAGCACAAATAGTGATGAAATATTAGAGGATACCTCTCTAAACCATTATCATGTTTCTGAAAGCTGTAGTCAAAATTGGTGAGACAAGGAAAGGAAAGATATTAATTGAAAGGGTGAAATTAATTTCTCTGTCTACGAAGGATATTATTGGCTATCTACCAAATCCAGGCGAATCAATTGTAAAACATGAATTAGGCAAAACAAAAGCTTAATAAAATATTGTTAAAAGAGAAATGAATAGCCTCCCTTTGTGTGTGTGTGTGTGTGTGTGTGTGTGTGTGTATGTGATAATGTGTGTATGTATCAGCAAAAATGAGTTAGGAAACATAAAGCAAAAGTAGATCACATTTATAGGAGCAATAGCAACAACAAAATAAGCCCCTTGAAATAGTTTTCCAAATTTTTATGAAAAGTGCTTACTGATTCCTTTCATTGGTTGCATCATATGGATGTAGTATAATTTTATCTAACTAGTTACCTAGTTAGACATATAAATGTTGTACAGTATTTTTGTTTTTACAATAAATGACCCAAGACCATTTTGAAAACTAACAATAAGAATTGATTTATATTTCCCAGTTTTAATAGTATGATCAAGCTATAGAAATTAATATTATTAATTATTGGCAATTGTAAAGGAATATATCATTGGAATAGAAAAGGTCTCAGACACTCTAAGCTATGTGGAATTTCACATCTGTAATATAAACTGAGAGGAAAATACCATTAAAAGGTAAATATTTGAATGTTTTGACTAAAAATTAAATATGCATTTTCTCTCTGATGCTGAACTGCATTCCGCCCCCCTCCTGTTCAAGCAATTATTTTTCTTGTTT
The DNA here is from genome assembly GCA_004027955.1 of Chaetophractus vellerosus. Lineage (NCBI taxonomy): Eukaryota > Metazoa > Chordata > Mammalia > Cingulata > Chlamyphoridae > Chaetophractus > Chaetophractus vellerosus. The sequence continues at coordinate 7,338 of PVKH010001173.1, read as the reverse complement.
GCAGTAGGTTTTTCTGAATTCACTCCTTTTCTCATTTCCTTCCAGTTCTTTTGTTCTCCCTCTCTCTCCAAATGCCAATTCATCCCTTGTTTATCTGTGACTAACTGTTTGGACAGTTTTTGGTAACCTAGGCTACTATATGCAATAGAATAGTTATTTATTTATTTTTATATATTTCCAAAGAATTTGAGGCAATTTGATAATTGTATTAGGATAGACTGAGCTACTGTTACAAAGAGACCAGTGACGTAATGGCTCAAACAATAATAGCAAACATTTTTATTGCACATACTCTTTGCCTGACACTTTACATATATTAACTCATAGTGCTCATATGAACACTGTGAGGTAGGTATCTCCATTTTATAGATGAGGAAACTGAGACATAGAGAACTTATATAATTGGCTTAGCGTCAAATAGCTAGTAAAGTGGGGGAGCCAGTATTTAAACCCAGGTATTTTGTCTCCAGAAACTATGTTCTTAATCATTTTGCTACACTGCCACAAGATAGAAAGTTTTCCTCACATGTCCATCCAGAGGATAGGCAGATGATCATGGACAGTAGACCTCTGTTCCACTAGTTCATCAGAGGTAACAGGTTCTTTTTGTTATTTTTTCCCCTATAATTTCCTATACTGATTCCCTCACATGCATGTGGGAAATGAGGAAATGGAGAGGGCTAGCATTTTTTCTTTTCAAAGAAAGTGTCTTATGATTTGCATGTATCACTATGCCTCACATCCCATTGACCAACAATTGTTCATATGACTGTCACTTGCCAGAGAGGCAAGAATCCATAACCTTAAGCTAAATCTCAGGGGTTCTATTGCTAAAAGGGAAGAGAAGAGAAAAGATATTATGGGAACAGTTAATCTTTGCTTTAAGAAGTCACATTGGAAATGGAGATCAAAAAGTTTAGAAAAATAACTTCTTTAACTATTGTCTACTTTATTTAAAAGTACTCAGTTACTTGTGTGAGAAGCCCCAAAGTTCTCTTCAACTCTTCTTCTCTTGGCTCCCCACATCCATGGTCCCCATGTCCTTTTCTATTCTACTTCCTTAGTTTTTCTGTAATGCATGGTCTTTCTTTATCCTCATTACTGCTGTATTGGTACAAACAGTAATTGTCTTTTCCCCTATTAATTGGTTTCTCTCCATCCATACTCTTCCATCCTCACACCTGCCAGAGTGATCTTTTGAAAATGCAAATCTGATTAAGTCAACCCAATCTCTTCTTGAAAATTCTTAGTGCTTATCTCCTATAGGTTAATACTTAGTGCTTATTTTTTATAGGCTAAACTTTTAGGTCTCTTGTATTACCCCCTTAATTTTCTCATTCTTGTTTGCCCCTTTTGCTACTTTTCCAAACATATGATGCATCCTAGTCATGCTTGTTATTTTCCAAAGATATCACCTCACTTCCTTTTCTTAGAGTTTTTATTTTCTTTTTCTAAAAGCCATACTCACCCATCCTTATAATCATTGAGAGAGCTGCTATACTTCCAGGGTCTGCTTAAATATTACCGGTTCTCTGATCACTGTGATCATTGATGAGCCCGTGGCCCCTTTGCACTTAGTTGTTTCATCTTTGATTTTCCCATAGCATTTAAAAATATATGCCTCTGCAAATATTTCTCTTCTGTTTTATGTAATTACTTGTTTGTGTATTTCTGCTCTTTAATCTCATGGGCTTTGTGAGGGCAATGCTTATATTTGCACATCTTTTAAAAAATTCTCAGCAAATAACACAGTACATGGCACATGGTAGACATTGAGACAAGTAAATGGGAGATGAATTCTAAAGGAATGATGTGAGTTATTGAATTTTAACATAAAAAGGAAACAGGATGTTTCATTCAGGCTGTTGCAATATGAGACATTATTAATTTTTAAAAACTAAGAACATTAGTAAAAACCTACTCATTTTTGAAAGCACTTTCACATATTACCTCTTGGGTTTTCAACATTAACTTGGGACAGCCTTAGAGATGATAATAAATCTTATTTGTTTTTCCTTTGGTGATTGAAAATACTTCAGATATATAACATTCTACTTTTGGATGTGCATGTTGTAGAATCCTTACCTCTGACCTACTTATAGCACATTTTGTATCACAGTGGATGACGTAGTAGATGAAAGTGATGACAACGATGATATTGATTTAGAAGCCGAAAATGAAATTGAAAATGAAGATGACCTAGATCAAAATTTTAAGGTTAGTATAAATTTCTGTCATTTGACAACTTTATAAATGATATATGCTACAACTGTAAACAAAGATTTGGTAAATGGAGATAGCTAATGGTAGATTCATTTTTTTTTGTTCACATTTTTTAATTGGGATGACCATGGGCATTAAGGTAGTAAAAGGACAAATGTTGCTTTGAAACTACTGGCCTTAAAGTAACTAATTTTTTCTTTCTATGACTGGGAAGATTTTATCTAACATTTTTGACTTAAATTTTGAAAGCGTTTCAAGGAAAGTGGTTTGAGACTATTGTGGCAACTTAATACAAAACACATTACCCTCTTTTAGCAATCTTTTGGGGTTACAAAATAGTAGGAATATAATTTATAACTGATGTGTTTTTGTGAGAATTAATGTTAACAATGATTATTAGGTTTCAGTTTATTCGACAAGGAAATGGATAAAATGTTTTCTGATTTGAGAAAAGAGAAAATTATTGTCATGTTACATAAGATGTTAGGCAAAGAAGACAGGTGAATTTTAAGAATTTTATTGCACCTCTGGAAGTCTAGGTAATTTTGCCTTATTCACTGGTAGAGAAGGTCATTTTTAACTTCTGGAGAAAAATGGGTACTGGTCTCCTTCATTTGTCAACTGTTTAGCTTTTTGATGTTTTTTTTTTTTTTTTTATGGTGAGGGGAGATTAATTTAACTCTTGTCCACTCTGGCTTTTCTGTCTTGCCATACTACACCAAAATCAGAGTACACTCAGTATTTGACTACCTCTAGAGATAGAATCTAAGGTTTTGGGAGATTTCTTTCTTAATAGCAGATGTAGAAACATTTTCAATACCGCCAAATGTGATCATCAGGGTATGTTTGGCAAAATTGTCAAGTAAGCAGATCAGTCAGTCTGGAGCACGTGATGGTCTTTGTCCTGGCTTCAGAAAGCTATATAGAAGATAAACAGTGCACGCTCTGGGGATCACAGCAATTGAAATATGGGGTAAGTGAGCTTGGCCCCACCAGGAATAGTATAAGTGTTAGAAACTGTGTGTTTGTGTATGTGTGTGTCTGTGATTCTGAATATAAGTTAAAGAACTAGTACATCCAAATTAGAAGAATTTTAATCCTGTATGTAAAGTGTCCCTTGAATAATAGAAGCTATATTCAGAACAACTGTTTGGATTCTTTGGAATGTGTTTGGGAATAGTAAAATTTCCCAGATTAATACTAAGTCTATAGCTTTAAAAAAAAAATATATATATATATATATATTAGGAGGTACTGGGAATTGAACCCAGGACACCTTGTACATGGCAAGCAGGATCTCAACCACTGAGCTACAACAGTCTCAAAATACTGTATTTTGATAGAAACCTTTCTATTATATGCTATATGCTTCCAAGCCTATTGCAAAGTATGCTGAGTATAATTTATGTTTTTTTAAATAACTTTATTTCAAATTCAAAAGAATAAATAAAATAACAGAGAAAGGCAGCTCAATAAGCTATGGAAGCATTATTCCTAAAAAGTTCTGTCCAAGCACTTTTATCTCATCTAATTTCATTTAACTCAGCTGTTTCCTGTAGTGTTCAGAAAGATACACAGATGAACACATATTCATTAAATGACATTTTCAAGGTCTCTTTATTAATTAAAAAAATAAAGATGTGAAAAAAATGTTTAATCATATTCATAAATCACAAAATCAATAGGACTTATAACAATGGCTCTGATTTTGCTGCTTGGAAATTGTGATTGTGTATGGGTGAGTGCAGACTTTTTTTTTTTAAACAATTTGAAGGTAAATTACATATATCATGTATTATAGTCATTTATCCCCAAATATGTCAATGCATATTTCCTAAGAATAGTGATATTCCCTTATATAACCACAACACAGTTATGAACTTCATAGTTATACAGTGATATAACACTAATCTACCTTCCTTATTTCAGTTTTGTCACCTGATCTAATAATGTATTTTGTAAGATTTTTTTTCTCTCATTTAGAATCTAGCATCAGGTATTTAATTATCTTGTCTCTTTAGTCTTCTTTAATTTGGAGCATTTCCACAGCTTTGTCTTTTATGACATTATTTTTGAAGAATAGAGTTTTGGCTTTTTTTGTTCACTGGACAATCAGTGATTGTTCACATTTGCCCAACTTTCCATCAGTACAGCAGTTATAATTGTAAGAGAAAACAATAGTTTGTAATTATTGGACACTTACCCTATGTTAGTCAAAGCTCTTTACATATAGTAACCATTTAATCCTCATAGCAATCCTGTGAAGTACATAGTATTACTATACCTGCTTTACAGATAAGAAAACAGGCACAGAGGGGTAATCAGTTTCGCTATTAAGTGTTAGAGCCAGGATTCAGAATAAAATAGTCTGGTGTGAATGCTCTCTTTGCCACTATACTATTCTAAAATATTATTTTCCTTCAAGGGCTACAGAATTATTGGCTCTCTTGAGACTGCTGAGCTGTATTATCTTTTTCTTCTTTACTGTTGTCTGCCTTTTATTCTCATTGCCTCTTACATTTGGATATTTCCTTACTCTTCCTTCTTTTTGTCTGTATCCCATCACTTCTTTATTGTATAAGGTGAGCTGCTACATTGTAATTGGTATATATATATATTTTAATGGTTCTGGGCTTAGAGGATATTTTTTCCTTACCATGGTGATTCCATTTTCTTTGCCCCAGATTTTTCAGAGTCTGTAGTGTTTATAGAAAGCTGGAGGTTTTAGAAGACTCTTCTCTAGGGAGCAAGGACTTACCTGTATACAAACTTCAATGCATTTTTTTTTCCCTCTGTAACTTTACAATAACTTTAAGGAGTGGTAGCTGGTTGTTTTCTTTTTCTTGAGTCTGTTTAATAGCTCTCCAACTTTGATTTTTCCCCAAACCAAAACACAGAATTTCCTCTTGTTGAGTTTTTAAAGTGTTGTAGTTTTCTTTCCCTAGGATGCCTGTTTTACAGGTAAAGCCTGAAAAAGCAAGCAAACAAAAAAACTAGAGAACCACTATGTAAGACAAATATTTTCACAGAATCATATTGAATATTGAACCTAATATGCTTAGAAAAAGAATACCTTTGTAAATTACTTTATTTGGAAGCTATTGTCTATTTGTTAGATGATAATGAAAAAAATTATTATATATTATTGTTTATCAATGCGTAATTAAAGGATATATAAATTACATAGTCATTTAATAATTATGCAGTAATACAATAATTAACATGATACCATTTAAGTAAAAGCAGTATTATGGCAATGGGAAAAATCTTTTCATTGATTATATTAAATAATAGATAAATAAATGCATAATATGTTTTTCTTTTTAAATTAGTTAATAAGTAAATGTATAAACATAGTCATATAATATATATAAAAGCATTTTAAGGATTGAAGCATAGTCAAATAAATTGGTTTCAGGAAAAGTAGCCTACTCAGGTCATAACTGCTAAATTAAAAGTGAATAACAATTAAAAATTAATAAGTATCGTTACTATCTCTCTTTAGCCATCAACAGAAGTATTGATGTGCTTGTATGTGTGTGAGGCCAGGGTTGTTGAGGGTCCTAGAAAACAGCTTGTGTAGAAGGTAAACCCGTCCCCACATCATGGTGTGCATCAGTTCTTTCCTGAACAGCAGACAGCCAGATTGATCCCAGGATACATATTCTTTTCCTGCAAGGGCATGCTTTTCCTTTCATTTTACCCTCTTCTTTCCCAAAGGGGCGTGGAAATGATTTTTGGCTGTTGCTCTACTACTTAAATTCCCCCCCCCCCCCCCGAAAAACAAAGTGAATGGTATCTGTGCTTTTTCTGAAAGATCTTTGTTTACCATGGAATATAAGAGTGCTTGATAATCGTTAGTCTGTATTAGGAAGTACATCATATTAGCTAACAATCTGTGCTCTGGAACCACTCCTACTAGTTTTGCATCCTAGCTCCTCTCCTTGCAAGCTGTGTAATTTTGGGCAAGCTCTTAACCTCTCTCTACCTTGATTTACACTTCAGTTAAATGGGAATAATGGAACTATTTCATAGGGTTCTTAAGCTGGTTAAAGTAGAAAATGCATGTACCATGCTTAGTCTAGAGCTCCACACATTTTAGTACTCAATAAATGTTATTTTGATATCACCACCACCACTACCATCATATACATTTGTTTTCAATTTAGTTTTCTAATATGAGCAAAATGATGACAAGTAAGGAGAATGGGAAGAGCATACTTTTTAGTCTTGGTCTTGATACTGTGGTTTTCTTATAGATCCTAAATACCATGTTACTTTAGAATAACCATTATAACCATTGGCAAAACAAAACAAAACAACAATAGCAACAACCCAAAAATAATGACATTTGAATTTAAAGTAAATTTAATACAACTTTTGTACAGTGAGTATTCTCTGACTCTAATGGCCTGTAATTAATAATATGGAAAATTTAAATCTAAAGGTATAATGTAATTTTTATGGTTTCCTTAACCATGCTATTTTTATTATTTCAGAATGATGATATTGAAACGGATATTAACAAACTAAAACCCCAACCAGAACCAGGACGAACAATAGAGGAACTAAAAATGTATGAACACCTTTTCCCTGAGCTTGCTGATGATTTTCAGGTATACATATAGAAAATTCAGCATTTTAACTGATTTTAATAAAGAGCTCTTTATTTTTCTCCATTAAGCCTTCTTTTATTCTGCTTTTCATTTCTAAAATATGAAAGTAGTATTGCTTTTTTTGAGGTTCTTGGAGCAATTACATAAATATTCTGAGCTGCAGATTGCAGATTGCTTATCTTTAAAATGAGAGGGGTTGGACTACTGCTTTAATATTTCTATCATTGATTTATCACCTCCTCCCCCCACCCTTTTTTTAGGAGGTACCAGGGATTGAACCTGGGACCCTCATGCACGGGAAGGAGGTGCTCAACCACTGAGCTATAACTGCTCCCCAGGTTTATCACTTTTAATTGACATAGTTTTTACACTCTTTTTTTTTTATGACATCTCAAAATCATATAGCCTTCTTTGTATCAGTTGTGTTCAGTTAAGGTGGAGGTAAAAGCTAAGAAAGTGCTAAAGTGAAAATATAGTCTTATGCATGTTGAAGTTTTTT
>PVKH010001172.1:0-31823 GCA_004027955.1 Chaetophractus vellerosus | reverse complement strand
CTTTAGCTGTTCTTAGTGTTCTACTTTAGCCATCCAAACTGACAAATCAGTAGCTGAAGTTGGTGCCCAACTGTCTCTTCCTCCCACATTTTTGGGAAATGAGCTTCCAATACCAGCCACAAAAGAGCTCCTGAGGCAGCTTGCACTGCCAGAGTAGGATGATCACCGGCCTCCATAGCGAGGAGTGCTCTACTTATGGATTTTCTTTGCAGATGGGCTGTCTCCTCCTTCCATTTTTCAAGGATGTTGCAGGTTACTCTTCTGGTCTCCTGGAGCTCCCAAACAGGTGTTTTAGATAGCTCTGGGTGATTGCTAACTGCCCTGTAGCATGAGCTGCCTTAAGGATCTCGTTACTCTGCCACCATATTGCCAGATATCTCTGCTTTTAAAATTTTAAATCAAATTGTCTTAAAATTTGCATTATGATTTGTCCTTTGATAACTGAATTATTTTGAAGTTGATTTTTTTGTTTCCAGAAATAGGCCTATTTAAACCAATTTTATTTTTCAATGCTTAACCTTTTTGCAACAGGCTCAGAAAAAATTATTTAATATTTGTTGAGGCTCACTTTATGAATTAATATATTAATTTTGTATGTATTACATATTTAATTTAAAGGAATACATTATATCAGTTTACTTAAACTATATTTGTATTTTATTTAGCTGTTCAATTTCTATTTTCTAAACAATTTTTGGCTTTCTTGTTGCAGCAATTTCTGAGAAAAGTATATAAAAATATAAATTCATCTATTTGTAGATCTGTCAACATATTTCTCTCTTATAATTCTATCAACTTTTTTTCTATTCACTTTGATGCTCTTATTAGTTTCATTTTGTTATTCATTATGTTCCCAATAATATTTTCTTTTTTTTAAATTACATATCCCCCCCTTTCTGCTTGTTCTTGCTGTGTTAATTTTTTTTGCGTTCTTCTGTGTCTGCTTGTCTCCCCTGCTGTGGCGACCCGCCGCGTCAGCTCACCCCGAGGGGGCTTGCCCTGCCTGTGGCGGCTTGCCCTGCTCGTGGTGGCTTGCCCTGCCCACAGCGGCTTGCCTTCTCAAGGCCTCCCATGTGGTAAACTGGTGCCCTACCTATTGGGCTACAGCCCGCCCCTATTTACTTGCTTTTTTAAAAAATGAATTGACACAGGCTATTTTATTGAGAGTGCTAATAAAATCAATACCAATAAGAATACCAATAAAATTGTTCAATACCACACTGCTCAAGGATGGCATCCAGTCTCCTTTATTGAGAAGGTGGGGTAATTTTCAAAGATGACATTTATGAGCTTGTGAACTTCTCTGCCTCTGTCTATAAGATAATATATCCTGTGGAAGCCCAAAATAATCCAGTAATTTAACAAGATGACCAGGCATTCACTACAGAATTCTAAGGCAATTGTTGAGAATTAAAATGTGATTTTCTTCTTCTAGAGCAGAGAGTGAATAAATAAGTTATAACAAATGATTGTTGATGATTTCAGTTTTCAGGATCACATAATGAGTTTTTTTTTAATAATGATTTTAAAGAAATCTTTAATATGAGGCTCCAGGAAAACAGGTACTCTTTATCTAGTGGTGATGGGAGAACAAAATGGTATAATCCCTATGGAGGGGAATCTGGTAACATTTAACAAAATTTCAAATGCATTTACTCTTGGACCCAGTAATCCCACTCCTAGTAACCTATCCTATCCTGCATGTATAGGAAATGACATATGAATAGTTCTTCATTGAAGCAGTGTGGTTATAGCAAAAGATGGGAAACACTCAAGGGTTTTTGAGGACAGACTGAGTAAATTAGATACATTTACCTAACAGAATACTATACAGCTGTAAAAAGGGAGAAGGACAATCTCCATGTACTCATATGCAGAAATCTTCAGGATAAATATGAGGTAAGAAAAACTGAGGAACTCAACAATATATCACTCAACATAAGGTCTTCAAGATTCATCCCTGTTATCCCGTGTGTTTGTACTTTATTCCTTCTTACTGCTGAGTAGTATTCCATTGAATGTATGTACCACATTTTGTTTATCCATTCGTCTGTTGATGGACACCTGGATTGATTCCAACTTTTGGCAATAGTGAACAGTGCCACTATGAACATTGGTGTACATATATCTGTTCATGCCTTTGCTTTCAATTCTTCTGGGTGTATACCTAGCATTGGAATCGTTGGATCATATGGAAGGTCTATATTTAGGTTTTTGGGGAGCAGACAAACTGTCCTCCACAGTGCTGGACCAATCCACAATCCCACCAGCAGTGGATGAGTGTTCCCATTCCTCCACATCCTCTCCAACATTTATAGTCTGCAGTATTTTTAATAGCCACCATTCTAATGGGTGTAAGATGGTATCTCATTGTAGTTTTGATTTGCATTTGTCTAATAGCTAGACATGCTGAGCGTTTTTTCATGTGCTTTTTAGCCATCTGTATTTCTTCCTTGGAGAACTGTATTTTCAGGTCACTTGCCCATTTTTTAAATGGGTTCTTAGTCTTTTTATTTTCGAGGTGTAGGATCTCTTTATATATGCAGGATATTAAGCTCCTATCAGATATATGGTTGCCAAATATTTTCTCCCATTGGGTAGGCTGCCTTTTTATTTTCTTGATAATGTCCTTTGAGGTGCAAAAGGTTTTCATTTTGAGGAGATCCCATTTATCTATTTTTTCTTTTGCTGCTCGTGCTTTGGGTGTGAAGTCCATGAAACCATTTCCTAATACAAGGTACTGTAGATGCTTCCCTACATTATCCTCCAATGTTTTTATGGTTTTGGCTGTTATATTTAGATCTTTGATCCACCTTGAGTTAATTTTCCTATAGGTGTTCCTCTCTCATTCCTTTGCATATGGATATTCAGTTCTCCATGCACCACTTGTTGAAGAGTCCATTCTTTCCCAACTGAGTGTGTTCCCAATAATATTTTCTTATAACTACTAAGTATTAACCTACTTTTTACTAACAATACTATTTTTAAAATAGCACCCTGTTAAATTGTTTTCTCCAGTGTGAGAATATCTTCTTCCAAAAAGGAGTTTAATCTAGTAACATTTATTCTAAGAACTAATATAATTGGAATTATTCATGATTGTATTGTAAGTTTTCTTTTGTTTCTTTTCCTTTTGCATTTTGTGTCATTATTAGAATATATCTATATTGTAATGCATTTCCCAAGATGTGTTCATGGGTCAATAACCCATGAATTCTTTTCTGTAAATTTGACAGAAGTTTGTTTTTGTCTTTATAATCAAAAGTCAATTTTGTCAGATATATAAAGTTTTGGTACAGTTTTTCTTTCATTGATTACCTTCAATACAATATGCCATTTAATTCTGTCAAGAAAACATTGCTATTTCATAGCATGATGAAAATTTCATTTTCTCCTCCCCATCAGTTATTTATTGTTTGTGCCTAGATATCCAAAATGCCCTGTTCTTTGTATTTAAAGCTGAAGAATTTCACTAAAATTTATCTCTGTGTATATAATTATGAATGAGATTCTCAGCTAAGAAGTGCATTTTTTCATATGTAATTATACTTTTTAGTAAGAAGAATTTTCTTGAGAAACAGTTTTTAGCATTTTTTTCTCTTCCTTTGCTTTTTCTTTTTTCATCACTGAATCCTGTTAACCTTATATTACCTTTATTTGATTTTCTTCAAAATTTGAAACTTTTCTTGAATCCTTTTTCATTTCCTTTGAGTTTAACATTTTCCAGTTTGCTCTTATTTTTCTATTAAGAAATTATTATTTGTATTCATTCTTTCCTATAGTTCTTCTTATGCCTTCATTTCTGAAATCAACATATTTTTATTTCTAATTCTTTCTGGAGTTCTCTCACATCATTTCTACACTTTCCAATTTTGATGTATTTTTTATTCACATCTGACATTATTTTCTTAACGTATTTTAGCCTATTTTTGAATAGTGGGTTATATGTTGATACATGTTTTCTGGGCATGTATTTCTAACATGCATTTATTGTCTATAGCTAGGTTATTTTAATTTCTTTCTTATAACAAATTGGAATAAATTTTGATAACAATCATTTCCTGTTGCTCATTTTTATGTAAAATAAGTTATTTTAACTTTCAAAATGTAGCTTGCTTCAAGATATGTTTTCTAAATTCACACAGACCACTCTTCTGTTGTATTCATGTGGTGTTAAAATATGGTGGTTCAATTTCTGATATTTCTTGGTATTGTTTCCCTCTCCAATTTTGCCCTTGTCTGTTCATGGAGGGATTATTACCAAGCACCAACTAGTGATACATCTGGAAAAATACCTTGACCAAAATGGAGAAATATTAAATACAAATGAGTTTTTATGGCTAAGAGATTTCAAAAGTGAGTCAGGAGGTCATTCTAGAGGTTACTCATATGCTTGTCTCATCAAAGTCTCATTGACTGCCACAGTAAACAGTGCCTCAAACAGGGGGCTCCTGAGGACTCTAGAGACATCTAGACACTATAGGCATGGCAGACAATCTCAGGAATTTGTCACCCTGTCAGTGGGCCTTACTTTAGAATATATGCTCCCCAATGTAACAGAGTTAGACTCATTTATAATTTCCCACACATGGCTCTTCAACCTCTTTTATTTGAACCTATAATTAGCACTATACTTGTTAAATATATGTCACAGAGACTTAAATCTTCTGTCTGTTCATATACCGGTTGAACCCTGAATCTCAGCAGAGCTGCAACACCTACTCTCTTGTTCATTGTAATCATCTAGGACAACTAACCTAAAGGATGATGATGTACCACACCCATTCTAAAAAAAAAAAAAGAGATCGATCATCTACAACAGCAAGTAAAACAGTTTCATCTATCTAAGCCTCCTCTCAATTAGAAAGAGTGGACATCACCATCCCCAAATCCTCAAGATTGAGGAATGAACAAAAATAAGCAAAATTTAGGAAAACTTCAGATTCATCATTGGAACATTTAGAGTTTGAACCATATTGTTTGATTTTATGTAGCATTTTTAATTAGTTGGAAAACAGTTGCATACACCATGATATCATAAACCCATCAAAACACACAAACACCAATTAAATTATGTCAGAGTGTACTCATAAGTTCCTTTGTAAACCATTCAATAGTGTTCTACTCTTTTCCTAAATTGATGGTTACAATGAACTTGTTTTAGGACTACAATGTAGAGCTGCTTTTCTGCTAGTATAGCAGACATATAGCCATACTAAATGTCATACCAAATATGAAAATATTTCACTTAGTCACACTAAATATTTTCCTTAGCATTCTGCTAAGTATTTTGGTTCTCAAATAATATAAAACTTGCTTTTAATGCTACTTTATTTCTTTAACTAGTAAGTAGAAATTCTACTTGACTGCCACAAAGGTAGTACATTTGTTAAAATATGGAATGGAAAATAAATATATTTCTCTATATTCTTAATTTCCAATATATTACAGATATGATTTAAAATTGTCTAAAGAATCTATATAGTATATGAATTAATATTCACTCACTAATTTATGTGATTTAATACTTTGTCTTTTAATAATTATCATAAACCAAAAAAGTCTCTTGCTTGTAAATCATCCAGCTCAAACATAATGGTTTATATCTTAGGAAACTGAGTCTAGAAGATTTGAAGTAGCTTGTCTTACAGGGGTTATATCACAAGTCTCATTATTTCCACCATACCACACTACATGCTAAACAAAATATAATTTCAATATATATGTATGTATATGTAATGGAGTTTATTCTAAATTCAATAAGGATTATGTTCTTTAAGTTAAAAAAACAACCGAATTTTATAACATATGCTTCAAAAGCTTTTTAATGAAGCAGTTGATCATGGAAATATATCATATGGCCATAAAGATTTATAAGCTGTTAAATGAACTTCAGGGCAGATGCAGAGAACATGTAACACCTGGCATAGACAGTATGTTTAATGGTAATACAAATCTTTATGGTACATTAACACCTTCAAAAATGAGTAATGTCCTAAGATTAACTCCACAGAAAGTTACAGATGAAGGTCAAAATATAATATAATTTCATGAAACAAAATAAGCAAATAGAATTCATCTAACTTTGTTCTGTTAGTTCTGTTACCATTAATATATTGTAATAAACAGAATTTAAGGTGTGTCTACGATGGATGTTATTTATTTCTTTCAGGATCTGTGCAATTTTGCTATTCATCTGAATTAGAAATATGCACACTATTCCTCATTATGTGCCTAATTAATTCATGGCATTAAAAATTCATCTTACTTTGTTTGGATCAGGCAAGCTCAAACCTTTTAATTTCATTGTGCTCAAAAATCAATTTTCTCTGCCACTTTGAGTTCAAATAACTTATCCCTATTACTCAAATCAATCAGAAAATCAAATATTTTCATAATTTTTTTTGTGAAACTAAAATAGTTCTTTGTGAGTTTCTTTCCTTTCTTAAAACATTCAATTTTAATGTTTGATTTGTATCATAAAATATTAAGGCAAGTAACATAAATATTTTATTTCATATGTGATTCTTATATTGTATTGCACTATTATGTAAGAGTGATTTTATAATATTAGATTTCCAAAAGAACTGATTTTAATATCTAAATATAAATTTATCAAGTTAGATTTTCATATAGTTCCTTTTAAATATGTTTTAGAAAGTTATCTCCTATTCATTTTGCACCTATGGATAAATTGGAACAGACAAAATTGGATTTTGTTATGCTTAAATGCAACAATTTTTTCAAAGGAAAAATTGCATCATAGTATTTGAATATTGTATATAGATTGTTATGAGGAATGCCAAAGAAGTATCTTTCATTAACTTTCTCTCACATAGAAGTCTTTAATTCTAAAATTGTTCCATTTGAGTCTTATCACAATGAATGACAAGTTAATTGTCATGGTAGACTTAAGATTTTAGTAAAATCTAAGTCCTCCCTGTTTATACAGTATCTAGTCTTTTATCTAGCTCATTCAGGGGCCTAGAGTTAGTCATTATTTTGAAGACTTCAGTTTACAGAATTGAAAATACAATGGAATCAACTGTTTATGTGGATGAAATTTATCAGCAATAGAGGATCATTGAACACAAATTTTTTGTTACAATGATAGGACGTTGCTTGCTAATATCTCTCTACTTGAGTCATGAGAGTCACAAAGGATGGAGAAAACCAGAAGTGATGCAGACATGCTCTCCTCCCCCCTTTGAAATCAGCCTAGGTTCCAATAGATGGGAATAAGCAGTTTCTCCAGATCTGATCGGGGAGCTCTCCAGGATCATTCTATAGCCCAGGTTGGAGTTTACACCCCTAGTTCATTCCCACTGTAGTGGGACATTAATTGGATCACCATAGTCATATACCCACTCACCCTCTGGCTGTTCAGAGGTATGGGGTGAGTCCAGTGATTACCACTGGGCTGCCCAAAGATTTGGCGATTTACGATGATAGCACAGACTGCTCGTTACCAGCAAATATCCATTCTTTTCTTCAATTTTAGTAGGGGTTGCATTACATTGCCTAGAGTGTCTTGCATCTAGGTATGCCCATGTGACTAAATATTGGTCAATGAGATATAAGCAACTATACAACTTCTTAAAAGAATATGACTTAACTAGGAGAAGTGCACGTTTGTACTGTCCCATCTCCACCCTGAATCTGGTGATTTCTAGATTTTCAGGAGCTACGTTGGGCATGAAGTGATCCTTGAGGATGGAAGAAGTCACATGCAAAAG
Source organism: Chaetophractus vellerosus (assembly GCA_004027955.1). Lineage (NCBI taxonomy): Eukaryota > Metazoa > Chordata > Mammalia > Cingulata > Chlamyphoridae > Chaetophractus > Chaetophractus vellerosus. The sequence continues at coordinate 24,087 of PVKH010001172.1, read as the reverse complement.
ATGGAAGAGCAGAAAGATAAAAGCTTGAGACCCTAGAGATAACATGGTGCCACCACACCAGTCCTGATTACATACATCTAGACTTCTTTAATATGATAGTAAGCTATCTCATTTGAGAAAATATATATAAATACCTCTGCAGTTGAAATGACAGTTGACAAAGTTGCTATTCTCCATATACCACAAGGATGTGATTAATGCAAAATATGCTCTACTGGAAAGTTCATAACATTTCATATAGGAGAAAACTGGTCCCATATTCAACATCTCTTTTTACTTACTTATGAGAATTTGAACATGTCATGTATTCTTGGTAAAAAATGTGATTGATAAAACCTAACTTTTAAGACTACTCTTCAGATTGAAGAAGATATACGTAAAATGCCTTTTTACATGCATATAACATATAAATATTATTATATTAATATCAGCTGAGTTTTATATATAAATTTTTTTTTAAAGATTTATTTATTTTATTACATAAATCCCCTTTCCCCCGTTGCGGTGACGCGCCGAGACTTGGTCACTGCGCAGGCGTGACTTTCCCCGCTTGTGGGCGGCTTCTGCTTCTATTCACGGCTGGCTCTTGCTTCAGTTCATGGGTGGCTGGCTGCGCTCCATTCGCGGGCGACCTGCCCTGCCCGTGGTGGCTTTTGCCCTGTCCGTGGCAGCTTTTTGCCCTGCCCACGGTGGCTCTGGCCTGCCCATGGCGGCTTACCATTCTCAAGGCGGTCTGCCCGCTAGGAGAGGTCCCCGGGAACCGAACCCAGGGCCTCCCATGTGGTATGCCGGTGCCCTATCCACTGGGCTATCGAGCCAGCCCCTATAAAAATTTTTTATAGGATGTTCAAGAGAGGAGAATTATATAACAGCTTATAGCAGTTCCTTCCTAATTCAGGCTTTGTGACAAATATGACTGTATCTGATTTACTCCCTTTCTTTAGCCCTTCCTCCAAACTTTTGGCAACCTTTCTTTTTCCTCTTAATTTTAATACACAGGTTAAATTGACACCACTATCTTCTTACATTGTCCAACCTCCATAGATAAAATAGTCTTCTGAGGAAAGAATATCTAATCTAAATTCAACATGCTCAATTTTCCACCTTACCCTGACCATACCAATTGGTCTACAGATAGAAATAACCACATTAATTACTCTCCCTGAAAATTATCAAGTGAACATATTCTAAGGAAGTCCTGAATAATCAATTATCGAAAAGGTAGCAATAATTGCTGCTCTGAGATATGAGGAAATTAATCAAAGACATAAACACTATCTGGACTCTGTCTTTGATCTCAATTTTTTTTCTCTTATTTGCTCCATTCTTTCCTCCTGTAGACAGACTTCAGAGACATGGCTGCCAGAATCTCCATTCTCACATTCTCACAGCTTGATGACAAGAAAAAGAATTTTCCACCAAGAAACGATTGCCTAACCCAAAGTTATAAAGATATAATAGTATGTATACATCAAAGAGTTTCAGGAATTTAGCACTTACATTGGGGTCTATGTTACATTTGAGTTAAATTGTTATAGTGTGAGATCAGTGTCCAACTTTATTCATTTTGTGTTTATTTGAAGCTCTATGTACCAAAGAAAAACATGTTCTTAAATTTAATCCATGTCATTGAATGTGAACCCATTTTGAGTAGGACCTTTGTTGAAGTTTTGTCAGTTAAGGTATGTCCTACCTTAATCAGAATGGATCTTAATCCTATTACTGGAGTCCTTTTAAGACAATAAAATTCAGACAGAGAGAGGAAGTCATAGGAGAAGCAGACATCAATGGAACCTGGAAGAGAAAGGGGAGACCTGAAGATGTTGCCATGTGACACAGGAGCCAAGGATTGCCAGCAGCCAGCCTCAGACATGATGATGCCTTGATTTGGGCATTTTCCAGCCTCAAAACCATGAACAAATAAATTCCCATTATTTAACCTGACCCACTTCATGGTATTTGCTAAGGAGCCTAGAAAACTCAAACAGATTATGGTAATAGGAGTGGGGTACTGCTACCAAAAAGGTGGAAATGGCTTTGGACTGGGTAATAGGTAGAGGTTGGAAGAAATGTGAGGTGCTTGGTAGTAAAGGCTTAGATTGCTTTGAAGAGATTGTTGGTAGAAATATGAATGCTAAAGGTACTTCTGACAAAGCCTTAGACGGAAATGGTGAATGTGTTATTAGAAACTGGATGAAGGCATTTTTTCTTTTACAGTGGCAGAGAACATGGCAAAATTGGGTTTGGATGACAGCTGGAAGGCAGAACTTCAGAATGATGAGCTTGGATGTTTAGCTGAAGAGATTTCCAAACTAAGAGTAGAATGTCCACCCTGGTTTCTCCTTGCAGCTTATAGTGAAATGAGAGAGGAAAGGAATAAGTTGAGAACTGAAATCCTGGGCACAAAGAAGCCCAGAAATTCATGATTTGGAAAATGCTGGGCTTCCAGGAAGTGAGTCCACAGAGAAGAGTGCACAAGGTAAAGCTGTAACTGAACATGGAACTAGTCAGCCATTTCAAGAGAAGTTGGGATTGGAAATGCAGCTATACAGAAAATATCTATGGAAGCCTCTATTGTCTGATGTTTGGGACTCCTGTTTACTTCATGCAAAACTGGCAAGTTTTTTTGCAAGATCTGTATGAACAACACCACTGCCACCCTGGACTAAAAGGGAGAGAAAAGGACAGAATGAATGAAAAATCACTTCAACTGCAGAGTCTTGGAAGCTGAGGCTGGTTCAAAGACATCTCCTTGGGCCAAGAGAGCGGGCCTACCCATGTATATGGAGAGGGTGAGTCTGCCCAAGCTCTTGGAGAGGATCGGCCTTCTACTTCATTGTGCAGCAAGAGTGCTGTCATCCAAGAACTCAAAGAGGGTAGAGCCTGTGCCCCAGGGATTGCAGAGAGTCAGCTGCCATCCCAATGATTGGAGATGGTAGAAACTTCACCCCAGTTTTTGCAGAGAGCATGGCCACTGGGCAAGAATTTGGAGGGCGTGAGACTGCTTTTCCATGAGGCCCAGAGGACAAAACATCGTTCCACAGACTTAATCTAATGGAGAATACCCTTCTGGGTTTCTGAACTGTTTGGGACTCATGACACCCATTTTTTTAAATCCAATTTCTCCCTTTGGGAATGGGAATGTTTATACTATGCCTGTCCCTCCACTGTATACTGGAAGCAGATAACTTGTTCGGTAGATCTCACAGGTCCACATACAGAAAAGAATTGTGCCCCAGGACAGACTGCCTCTTAGGCCAATTTTTTTTTTTCAGGGGAGAGTGGGGAACTCAGTCCCGCATTACCACAAATTATGCAGTCGAGTTTCCCACATTTGGGGAAATCGAAGGGGTCAGCACATCCAGAGTGCAATGGAAAAGCCTCACCCTGGGAAAACCACCTTCGTGATCATGGTATCTCCCTTCCCAGGTAAGTATATTTTAGCCAATTTTGATGAGATTATATACTTAGCATTATTTCAAAGAATGGTTATTAAACATATGTTGCATTCTCTGGCAATCTTAGTGCAATATTGTAAATTCAACTGCACTATATATGGTAATACCTAAGAAGATATAATGGACCAGTTCAAATAAACATTATCATTTATATTGTAATATATGAAAGAGGTTTTTATATGGTATTAAATGAAATTCTTAATGGCAAACAACAATAATCATGACTTTCCAGGTTTGTGTGTGTGTGTGTGGGGGGGTGTGTTCGAGTGTATTTCAGAGCGGGAAGTTGCATGATAGGTAGGGAAGAAGGAAGTTAGAGCTTGGAGCTTGGGTTTGGGTTCACACATTAATCAACTGCTACAGAAATGGAACATTCAAGGATAAATCATTAAATTATTGAATATGGCAGAGAAGGATTTAATATTGTCAGAGCTCTGGAGCTTGATAAAAATTTAAGAATAGACTAAGGTTGTAAACGTGAGAAAGATCAGGGTCCACCTTCCAATAAAATTCTTAACTTAAATTTAACTTCTTTCAAATAACTTTTGTAATTTATACTTTTCCATTTGAAGATCAAGCAGCTCTCTTCACCTGAAGTTTCTTATATCAAATCTGACAGCAAAACAGTCTGGCACACTGGCTGAACCAAATTTATTATTAAACTGTGAACCCTTGGGAATATAATTTTTAAGCAGGAAATTAAGTTTATGAACAGAAATTCCATTTAATTTGAATGTGTTCCTTTATTGGGAATCTGTATATAATCAGGATGTGGATATCTTTTTACTTCTACACCCATGATAAATTTGCATATATATCTAATAATAAGGGTGATCAAAAAGCAATGAGCATGAGAAAACCAATAATTAATTGTGCTGCATTTTTTTTGGCATTGGAATCACTGAAGGCATGTTTGCTACTATATCAGTCATGATAGATAGTGAGTCAGTGATTAAGAAAATTTAACCCAAAATCTCATTACTTACAAACAACAAAGCTTCTGTCTTGCTTATACCACATGACCAAGGAGGGACAGGTCATGAAGGGATGGAGACTGATGGAGGCCCTATGTCTACACAGTCTTCCACCTGTGCCAAGATGGGGAAATACCCACTGGCACTTAGAGTTTCATGAAGACACTGACTCGTAGCTTTTCTGCTTGCTCACATTTCATTGGCCAAAGCAGGAGAAGAGAGAATATAAAGTGAGGAGCATAACAAATACCACAGATAGTTTCTGAGATCAGATCTTCATATACTAAATTGAGGCTGAAAATAAATTTTCTATTCATTTATCTTGTCATATCAGAATTTTGGGAGCTTAGAAAAGACATTGATAGAAAATTATCATACCACTAAAACATTGAGGGTTAGGTTCTGGATAAGGTTCTCTAGTTAGGATCCAAGATAGTTAAAAACAATTGAACATCTCTGTAATAAGGTCTTTTATTATATTTTCTTAATAAAAAAGTAAACATAATTATAAATATATCTAAACATATGTTACATTTCAGTTCTATCAACTGCTCTAATAGCAATTGTCTACAAAAATAACTGAAAAATTCTTATCACTTAGGCTTTAGAGGATTAATTGAGAAAAGTGATTTGCACAGAGTTGCACACAGCAAGTGCTCATTAAATGAAAGCTAAGATTAAAATTAAAACACTTAAAGAACGTATCCCTTACCTCATATGAATAAGGCCAAAGTTTGATTTTTCAGTGTATTAATTTCCTATGACTGTTCTAACAAATTATCACAAATTTAGTGACATAAAGCTATACAAATTTATTACCTTAAAGCGCTAAAGGTCAGAAGTTCTAAAATCAAAGTGCCAGCAGAGTTATGCTCCTTTTGGAGTCTGCAGGCAGGAATTTCCTCACCTTTTCCAGCTTCCAACAGCCACCTGCATACTTTGGCTAGTGGCCACTTTCTCCATTTTCAAGATCAGCAGTGTAGCATCTTCAAAGCTCTCTCACCTCCATTTCTACTATCACATCTCTTACTTTTTCACCTGCCTACTGGGTCCATCAGCATAGTCAAGGATAATCTTCCCACCTAAAGATCCCTAACTTAATTATATCTGCAAGGTCCCTTTTGCCATCTAAGGTAACATACACTGGTACTGGGAATTAGGTTGTGGACACCTTGGGGGAGGGGAACTGGCATTGTTCTGTCTACTACATTCAGCCTGGAAATTATTTCTAATATTTTAACTCAAGGGCCAACTATGATTAATGGTGCATGCTTAATGAAACATAGGCTGCAACTTCTACATTTTCTATATATTTTTTTCCATATGACCTAAAGAATGTGCTTCTTTTTTAAAAGTTTAAAGTTTATTTCTTCTTTTGAATAGGTAATTCATGCACATGATTCAAACATTTTATAAAGTATGAAAAGATAAACAATGAATTGTTTCCCTTGCACCTCTGGACTGCATCCACCCTGCCAGTAATCAACCACCAATTACTAACCACCATCATTAGTTTCTTGTGGCTTATATTCAGAGATATTAAATATGTATTTTTGCTTTTTTTTTAGGAGGTACCTGGGATTGAACATGGGAAGCAGGTGCTCAACAGCTGAACTACATCTGCTCCCCTCTTCTTCCTTTTTTATACAAATATCATTGGGAATTGAAACACATACCCCCCTAAAGACAGGTTCTTAATCTTCTCATTCATCCATATTTCCGTGGGTGTGAATCCATGTGTACATAGGACCTGTTGAAGGTGTTTTTATTCGGTAAGGTGCAGCAAATTGAATCAGGGTGGGTCTTAATCCATATTACTGGTAGCGTCCTAAGAGAGGAAATTCAGACGCAGTCAGAAAATGTCGCAGAAAGAAGCTCAAAGCCAGCAAAACCCAAAGAGCAGACACAAAGAGGGATGGCCATGTGATCCAGGACCACCGTCCCCATAAGGCCACTGACTCTTAGAGAAAGCACAGTCTTGCCAACATCCTAGTTTAAGACTTTTAACATCCAGAACTGTGAGAGAATACATCTCGTAGTTGTTTTAAATCACCTTATTTGCGATAGGAAACTATTATAGTGTTGTGTAGGTTTACCATCACATATTTTAAACTAGTCCTTTATGGATAGACATTTTTAATATTTTGATACCTTAAACAATTGTGTATTAAATACTTTAGTGCAGACATCATTTGGTGCAAGTGTATCTAGAGGGAGTAATTCCTAAGAATGGAATTATTTAATCAAAGTATATATAATTTTATAATTGATTTACATTGCCAAATTGCTGTTCAGAAATGATCGTACCAATTTTCAGTATGATCAGCAAAGTTTAAGAAATTTTTTTTTTACCTTTACCATGAAACTACCTGGCCAAATTTTCAAATTTTTGCATTTCTTCTAACCTGGTAGGTGTTAACAGCACCTTAATTATAGTGTTAACTTACATCTCTCTAATTATTTTTGAATTTGGACATCTTTTTTGCTGTTTAAGTAATATTTGGGTTTTTTTTTTTGGTTGTTGTTGGTAATATCTGTTACTCATCTTTTCTTAATTTTTCTATTACATTGTTACATTAATTATTATTGACTGGTAGAAGCTTTTTTATAAGAGAGAAATTCATTCTTTGTCTGTGATATGATTTTCAAAGATAATGTATTAGTCAGCCAAAGGGGTAGTGATGCAAAGTACCAGAAACCTGTTGGCTTTTATAAAGGGTATTTATTTGGGGTAGAAGCTTACAGTTACCAGGCCATAAAGCAAAAGTTACTTCCTTCACCAAAGTCTGTTGCCACATATTGGAGCAAGATGTCTGCTGATGTCTATTAGGGTTCAGGCTTCCTAGATTCCTCTCTTCCTGGGGCTCGTTTCTCTTTGGGCTCAGCTGCTTTGCTCTCTCCACAAGCCCAGCTGTAGACTAGCAGACTAAGGGCTCTCTCTCTTCCCAGGGCCTCTGACGTGACTAATGGAGCCTTCTCTCTTTCCCCACGTATCTGCTTCTCTGTGTCTTTACTTTCCAGCCTCCAGGATCAAGACTCCGACTAACTCATCTGCCTTATTGTTTTCTTTGTGAGAAAACAACATCCTAGTGACATGGCCCAATCAAAGCCTTAATCATAATTTAATCAAGTAAGAGTAAAACCTCTGAATCCAATACAATCTAATGTACCTAGAGGAATAGACCAATTTACAAACATAATCTAATATCTATTTTTGGAATTCATAAATAATATCAAACCTCTACAGATACTTTTCCTTTTAGTGGTTGTCTTTTGACTTGATTATAGAGATGTCTCATACAAAACTTGTTGATACCTATGCATTACAATATGTCAATCTGTTTTTTATGGCTCCTGTGTTTTCTGTCATTTTATCATTCTACTTTATAAAAGATTTATTCTTCATATTCTTTGCTCTTTTTAATGTTAATTCTTTGATCCATTTGGAATTATTGGTATATGTACAATATTAAGTATAGATACATGTATTTTGCACAGTTTTTCTAATACCACTGAACAGTCCATATTTTCCTAACTGATGTGAGGTTTACCTTAATGAATATAAAATTCTTATAGTTGTTCAGGTCTGTTTCCCGATTTTTCTATTCCATTTCATGTTTCTAATTATTTATTCAATACCACATTGTTTTAATCACTAATGTTTTATCAATTTTTTTAACATATATTAAACCATATCATCTCACATTGCTGCTTTTTGACAGAATTTTCCAAATATTCTTGATTTATTTTCCATATGAAATTTAGAATTCTTTTGTGTGGTTTCAAAACCAGAGTAAATAAAACAATTATCTTGAAATTATGCTTTTGGATTTCATTATATTTATAAAAATAACTTTAGGAAATTGATACTTTTAAGTTGTTAAACCATCTGGCCTAAGAAGCAGTTATAACTTTTCAGTTTTTCATGTCTTTTATAATGCCCTTCAAAAAATTAGAAGTTTTTTACATATAGTTATTGAACAATTCTTTGAAGATTGTCACTAGCTATTTTATTTTTTGTTGATATTACATATGGAACGTCTCTCATTATATCAACTCACTAGCTGATGTTATTTTTATAAAGGTAAGCTATTGATTTATGATTTTTAAAAGTGTCTATATTCAATTCTCTCAAAATTTGGTGTGATTTTTCAGATGATTTTGTTACCAGAACACTCTGAGTTTCTAAGTTCTTGGATGTATTGGAAGAAAGAATTCAGAGATGTGCCAGTTTAATGAGGCAAGTAGAAGGGTTTACTGAGAAAGGAGAAAAAGTAAAAGTACAAACAGGAGACGCGGGTGGGGAGTGCTACAGGGTGAGACGGGCATGGGGCCCCAGGGTGGGTCTTTTTAAGGCCTCTCCTTCTCCCGTTTCCCACATTAAGGAGGGATCTCAGCTATTTGCTGACCTGATTGGTTGCCTTTCTACCTTCACCTGTCAGCTTTCAGGGAACCAATGTGGAGGCCTATCTGGAATAATCTGGGGATTCTTTTGAGCCCAGGAGTTTCAAATGGGACCTAGTGACCAGGGTCTTGGTGGGCTTTTCAGCTGTAAGGGTTACAGTTTTGCTATCAAGTGGCTGCCTTCCTTCAGAGCATTCCCGGGTGGGGTCTCCTTCTATGTTCTGACAAGGGGCCTTCCCTATAGTTTTCTATACTAACCTGCCTCAGTTGGCTTGGGGAAAAAAAAAATCAATTAGTTATATCATTTGAAAATACCTGTCAAGCTCTGTGAAGGGTCTAGTATTTTACCTTATTTGGATGTTAGCAAGTTAACCCTGAATGTTGGCAGAACACTAGACTTCTGGGTCAGAGACAAAGGACTTTATTACTTACATCTCAGCCAACTTGGTCTTGTCAGTCTCCCTCTCCCTTCTCTCACTTTAGGCGTGATTCAAAGCAGCCTGGGTAGATGCTGCCTAGGTAGGGCTCTGGGTCATAGGTAATGAACCCAGAGCATATGAAACCAAATCGAGGACCCCAGGACTAGGAAGAAGCACAAGAGTTGCCTGGGACACAAAAGTGGGGCTTTGATCCTGCAGCCACGCAACTGCTGGCTCTGCACTTTCAAGAACCTTCAGAGTGAGGAGAGTTGAAAGAAATATTCTAATGTGGAAACACTCTTGTAGCCCTGGAAAAGGCTCCACTTTGTCATGGTATAGATTTCTTTTAAAATGTTGCTGGATTTGGCTGGATTTGGTACTTTTAGGATATTCACTCTACAATTGAGTATTTAGGATTGTAAAACCAAGATTGGTATCTTTTTTCATTATGTTGTTCCGGGATAGTCAGGAAAGAACTATCCTGGTCTCAATGATTGCCTAAAACAATGAGAGGTGATGATGAGATTGCAAGCTAGGATAATATAAATTTATCCATACATAAAATCAGTTTAACATTTTTGTAGCAGACTTTAGTTGAAGTTTATTAGAATATAATCAGTAATACAAAACTTAGTATGTACTACTGCTTATAAAATTAAATATAAAACAAATAGTAAACAATACATCCCAAACTAGGAATGAGCCTTGATTTAAACATACAGAACTATTTATTTTTCTTCTGAAGGAAAATGTATGAGTGAGCATAATTAGCAGCGTATTGAGTTTTCTGTTTATTTTGTTTATATGTTTTGAATAGGATAAAAATTACAAACTGTTCTCAATTAAAATATTTTTCCCCAACCATAATGACATTTTACTGGAACTTTTTATTTATGAGGCTATCAAATGTATCCATCATTGCCTTTAATTACTAGTTTTAAAGAAAGATTTCAAAGTACCAGAAAGTTTATAAATAAAGTTGATAGATGAACCTTTTCATACTATTTTTAACAAATCTGGAATGTGATTTCCTCTCAAAGAACAAATAAGGAAAACATACAAAAATTACCCCACAAATAAACGTTATCATCTCCTTGTTTCAAAAAATTTAGTTGAACCCAAAATAGTTTTCCTTAGAGAAGACCATGAAGTGAGAGTAAAGTCATATTCCCAGTTGCTCAATCTAGTGTTGTTTAACAGAAATTCATCAGCTTATCTCTATTACCATAAAGTCAAAGAAAGACACTTTAACAGAACAAGTGTCCCAATAATATGGAAATTTAGAAACTGAAGTCATTACTATCAATAGTGCTTGGAAACAAACTGGTAACAAATGGACAGTATTTTTCATTGATACAATATGTACTTTGCAATGCATGCTTTTTATCTGTTCCTTGTTATCTGAGTTGAGTATAATTCACACTAAGGAAATCAAGATGATGGGTTTAATTTCTCGACCTGCTATAAGAATCATTTCTCCACTCAGTGTAATAATAAGCAAATTCAGTGGGTATATGAAACTGTAATGCATTAAACAAACATTAATTTAATATCCGTAGTATTAGTAGTGGTGGTGGATGTGATGGAGCTAGTACTAGATTACAAATGCATTTAGACCAGAGGGTGATAAGATGCAGATACTATGTTGATTGGATGCAGATGCTGGGATGGAGGGGGGAGGGGATGAGCATTAATTTGCAAAACAATATAAAATGCATATCATATCACACCAGGTGCTGTGTGAAGTGGTAAATGATATAGGATCAAAGAGAAGTTTAAAACAATCTGTGAATTTCTGAAATCTGTTGTTCAGTTAGGAAGACATGATGAATAAAGAAGATTTGAAGAATCATTAGAAGCTCAGTGCTGCTATATAAGTGCGATATAAATTGTCTGTAAATGTAAAATGATATATGTAGTAACGTTAAAAAGGAAAGGTGAAATCTGACTTTTATGAAAATTTTGGTTTGTAAATAACGTATAAGACCATTTAAAATGGAGGAATTTGGTGTGTGGAAATACACATTTCTGACTATGCACCAAAACCAAATAAAAAGTATTTGCATGTGTGTCAGATAGTTAGTGGATTACTTTGAGCACTGAAAAGCAACATGAGTAAATTAAATTCAAGGGAATTCGGTGTGCAGAAATATTGGGAAGTTAGTATTTTCCCAAAATTGTATGGCATGTGTCATCAATTTTTTTCTACATTTGGTTATTTATAAAATCTATTTTTGCCAAAGTATACAAAATAAATTGAGCTATTAACAGTCTATCTATAGGTACAATTTACATTTTAAAAACAATCCAATTTATATGGCACATAAATGTATGCATATTGTATTGCCAGGCATACCACAAAATTCCCTCATGAATAGTTAGTGCTTCCCCTTCACCCAAGGTATATAGACTTCCTAAAGTTCCCTCACATACATAAACACCTCTTAAAACCAGCATGATCTGACTGTGCAAATGTTTTTTAAAAATAACTTGAAAATAATAGTTGATTGCTTAACAAAGCTGTATTATGTTGCTTATGTTTTGTCAATGGAGTTAGATGGCATCATTGTGATTGCACGTAGAATATTATTCATATTTAAAGTGTAAAAATGGAACATAATCTAAATGAAATTAAATATAAGATTTCTTTAGATTATGATAAAATGTGCTACAATTTCTTGGCCCTTATTGGAAATAATTAATGTAGGCATATAGCTAGATTAATAGAAATAGTAATTTTTTGCTTCTCTAACTGTAAATATATGCTAACATTATATTGTAAAAAGAAAAAAGAACAAAAAATAAATCCAGCATGCTTATAAAAGGACCTCCTACATAATGATCATAATTGGACATGAGTACTTGAGCTATGCCTTCACTATTTTCCATTAAGCAGGCAATTGGATTATTTTGTGTGACAGATCTATTTCCTGGCACACAGCCCATATCACGTGAGAAGCCCATTGAGTGTCGAGAAACTATATGACGTACTAACAGAGCATTTATATATACATATATATCAAACTTAGTCATAAGGGTAAAATTTACAATTCTACAGTAGTAAGTAAATTCCACCTAAGTAATGACAAATTGCAATCACCTGGGTAGTGAATAGGTCGTTACTGCTGACAAGAAAGTAATAGTAGTGTAAGAGAAGTAATGCTTCCAAAGAAGAAAATAATTAATTTAAGTGGAACCAAGTATCATAGAATGAGGAACACTAGAAGAATGCACGGAAGAATACAACTTGAGCTAGTGATAACAATTTCAGGTAATGTCTACTGGATAATGGAGTTTATTATACAACTTCTAATAGAAAGCCTTGCTGAATGCTGTTAAAAGCCATTTAAGCTGAAAGATGATGATTGTATGTCATCATGCCTTCTATTGGATTTGAGGGAGGAAAAAAATAACCAGCAAAACATTGCATTTTCAATGAGAAAACATACAGGGAGACAATCCTTAGACATCTGCATTTAGATAGCTTGCCCAACATTTAAATCCTCTGTCACTTAAGCTCTTTCCACATTTGCATTCATACACTGAGAGCTAAGGGTTTTGGTTTTATGGAAATCACAATAATGTGGGCTTTATCATGTTACTTTGCACATTTAACAATAAATAAATACTAATAACACTTTCGAACATTTTAGGACTTAATAATCTTTATCAGCAGTTGATAATTAAAAAATAAAACTTTATTTTATTGCATTTATTTTACATGTTGACTCACTAAATTTAATTTAAGTTGTTTGTTTTTCATGCATAGGTGGAAGAATCTTGATTTGAACCCCAAATTAGAATATAATGTTTCCCAAAGCCAGTGGTTCTCAGATTTTGCTGCATAGCGGAATCACCTAGTGATAGGAAAGCAGGGAGGAGACTTTAAAAACTATTAATCTCTGGCTCTTACCTTCAGACATACAGATTTAAATAGTATGGAGTATGACATGGTCATCTTAAGTATAAAAGGTCTGTAAGTGATTAGATTTCAGTGTTCACTGTGAAGATCGGGAACCACTTCACAAAGTCCTAATCCTTTTCAGAGGTCTGTTTAGTAACTACCTGAAAGAATTGACAAGTGAGAGAAATGCCTAATTTTTTTTTAGATTATTTTCAAATTATGCTTTGAGGATGACCCTGGCTTCCTGAAATCCTATAAATAAATCATCCCAAATGGGAGATTTAAAGGAATCTATGATACAATTCCTGTCTGTGACCCCTCATTTGGCCTTGCCTAACTTGATTAACCTGGATTAAGCTCCTATATATGGTGTAGTTTATTCTAGCTAAATCTCAAAGATTTCTCATCCTGGCTCAACATAGTGACCAGTAGAGCTAATGGAAAGATAGAAACTAATAACCATGGAGCAGACCATTGTGTGTCCTCTGTCTCATATTGTTCTCAAAGCAACATCATGTATTAGAAATAAATTCCAGCCATGTGACAGATGAGGACTGGATGTTTCGAAGAGCTATCTTGTTCAAAGTAATGTCTGAGGCAGGATTCATAAATAGTTATGCCTGACTCAAAAACATTTGCTGTTTCCAAGTTTCTAGATTTTTATTTTAGCCCTTTCTGGGAAACAATAGAGCAACAAAAGATCAAGAGCCAGGAAGTATAAAAGAGAATGTTTTGGTCAATGGTGGTATTAAAAGCACAGGATAGTTGGGTCTCATATATAGTCAAACACATATGGGTGAGAATAAATATACAAATAGATAGACTTGATTGATACATCATCTCTTAACTGTCCTTGATAGCAGCATCCAAATCTTTGAAACTATTAATATAATTGAAATCTAGTGGGGTAAATAAATCACCATATATGCTTTGGCTTGAGTTGTAGACATGGATTTATTCATATTATTCTTTATATACAACATTTTATCATATTCCAAATAGAACAGGTCACTAAGTTATAAATTATTGCTAGTTTATTTTAATTTACTAAATCCTGTTATTTCCTATATGAAAAAAATCTAAACTTCATGCTATAAAAGAAATGGAAGTCCTTTACAATCTGACTTCAAGCTGCCTTTTAAAGCATGTCCAGACTGTGCATATTTTCCTAATACACTATGAACTTGCATAACTCTGCTTACCATATCATTTTCTACTGCCCCCTCTCCATCTCAGCACAGGGAGTTAATGGTCTTCTTTCTTAAGTGCAAATGTTATTTCTGCTAATTTTCCCAGGTCAAGGCAGCATTAACTACTGCTTCCCATCAGCCCCTCACCCACATTCTTTGCTTAAGTGAGTGTCATGCTGGCTTTGGTTGTGAAAAATTCAAGCCCAAAGGACTTGACATTAGAAAGCCTGCCTTGAAATCCTGGCTTAGCAAGTTATTAGTTGCTTGACCTTGTCCAAATACTTCACCTTAGTAAACTGTGTTTTTCTCATTAAAAAATGAGAGTTTGTATTTCATAAAGATGTTGCCAAAAGTTAATAAGGTGAGTTGTGTTAAGTGCATGTAGCCCTGTGCAGAGTAAGCAGATGATATCAGTTTAAGATTTTTATTAATTCTTTGGCAAAGTCAACTTTTTCAGTATTACCTCATTATATATTCTATTAGATATAAATTACATGTAAAATATCTGAATTTAGTTAAAACTTTTTCAATCTATATTTTCAATTTCTTTCATCTGTTGAAAGGAACTAAATCCCACAGTCCTGGCCTCTCCTTCAATCACAAGGAGATTATCTGTTTTTCCAATAATGGGTGATTTTGAACAAGCTCAGGTTTGCCCTATCAATCACTCTTTCATTCATTCATTCACATAGTGAAATAAAAACCCTGCTGTCCTTTCCAAGTTCTACAACATTTCTAAACTGAAACAACTCCTTTACTCATGGACAGAAATCAGGCTCTCTATTCTACTGACTGCTTAATTCCTGCAAAATTAAGCCACCTGCTTATTTAGTACAACACTTATTAACTCCATTTGGGTATACTGCAGACTGCAAGTGCCTATGTAAATAGTGAGTAGGCACTTGTCGAAAATGTTTTCTAGCAGAATAGTTTGCATTTTATGAATACTTTTAACTGACCTGTGGGTTGATAGTCATTTAGTAGATAGCAAAAAAATGGTAGCATAAAACAAAAACCCCAAAAGGGGGGGAAAGAAGCAAACAATATTAGCCAGAAATAATAAAGAAATTTGTACGGAATCTGGAAATTCAATAGTTGGAATGTCATCTCATCACATTCTAAGGACTAAAATAAAAATTCATCATGAGACTCTCTCCACTTATAATTAGTTGCCTTTTTTTTTGATCAACTTGAATATAATGATACATAATCTTTGGTTACACAAAGATACACAAACAGATGGAAGTACTTAATAAATAATAATTCTGGGAGTTCATGATCTATGTTTATCAACATATTGCTAAATTATCTCATTTGTTCTGGTCTTTTAGAAGAAATGTATCCCACATATGTAACATAACTTTTGATTGCCTTACATTTCAAGAATTTTTAAGAGCCATCCATGTTATTATATTCCTCTGATTTTTCCCTTAATTCCCAAACTGTCTTTAGCAGTTTAAAAATATTTTATTATGTAACAAAATGGCCATATGTATCCATTTGCATTCCACAATTATCCCCAAATTTTATTGAAATGGTAATCTTTCACAGTTTCCAACATCAAAGAAAGCAAAATGCACCACTTCTTCCTGTATCAAACATTTTGGCTTTCATAAACTATTAATGTTGTCTTCAGAAAACCATTCATAAGCTACATATTCAAAATTATCTACACTTTGCTTCTTCAGAGAACTAAAGTGCGATCTGTACAAGAAGGACAATCATAATATTCCCATGTTAAAGATCTATTTCGTAGATTTCCTTTCAAAATATGAAACCAACATTCTCATCAATTTGTAAATTGAATTTCTAAATTGAATATTTTGCATAGTGATCAGGAATATTTGCAGCAGAACTACTCTAAAATTGAGTAGAGTTTTATCCACTAAACTATTTCATACATTAGATAAAACTATTTAAATATTACATCAAATATATGGTTGATAACCGGCAATTCAAGGAAAAAAAATTGTACTTGGTGTAACTTCATTACATGTCCTAGGCCCTAAGGATCAGAGCAATTAGGAGGGGGTTATTGAAAACTAATGCCAGTCACAATTAGTATAAACTAAGATTGTAGCAGAGCCCTTCCCATTTTTAACTTAGATTCAAACAATTTGGCTATCCTGGGTGTATGTTCTTCTACCATAACAATCAGGAAAGCAGCATATTTTACATTGATGATATGAGCTTACAATCTCATTGTAAGAATGTGGTCAGAACTAAAAAAGAATATCACTTATTACTGACTGAAGTAATAATACCTCATTATCAAATATGGTAAAAACACAGATTGCTGACATCATACAACATCTAAAAACCTATATCAAACAGACAATCAAACATTCTATGTGGCAATGCAAACTATTAGCTCAGTTTTCTTTCATTACCTGTGAAATTGATTCCAAACTCCTATTCTGGTCCTCTCACACATTTCAAATCACACTAATCATTGTTTCATTACTCATTTTATCATATCTTTGTTAATTCACTTCTTCACTTATCTTCTAATCTTATTTCCACTATGGACAACTACACACTTTGAATGCATCTTATATCTGGGCACAGTAGAAGTGCTTCAGGTTGCATTTCTCTGTGTTGATGCTTTCATAGATTATTTTTTTTAATTTGGCTTGAGGCTTCAAAATCTCTCTTCTAAACGTCAATGCCCTATATTTACCTTGATTCAGAATTGACAAGAATTTCTAAATATAGTTGCAGAATCCTGGCCCTAAATCTGTGTTTATTTTTTTAGTAGTATTTCCTTTTATTTTAAAAAAATATATAAATAAAAATCACCCTTTTTCATTATTAGATTCAAATGAAAACCACAGTGAGAAGCCACTATCCATTTATTAGAATGTTAAAAATATGTATCTAAATCTAAAACAAAAACAGAATTAACAAACTCTTGTGAGGATGTAAAGCAACTGAAACTCTCAAAAACATTACTGCTGGGAATTTAAAATGGTAAGCCCTTTTGGAAAACAGTTCGGCATTCACATGTCACTCCTAGGTATTTAACTGAAAACAGAACCTTGCATGTGAAGGTTAGAGTGGTTTTGAAAATTTGTAAAAAACAAAACAAAACAAAACAAATGAAAAAATCCCAGTGTTCTTCCATTTGCAATCGAATAAACAATCTCAGTTACGTCTATTCAATGAAATACTAGTTATCAATTACATGAACAAATTGCTTTACATTCGACCATGTAGATGGTTCTCAGATCTATCATATGAAATAAAAGAAACCAGACTCAAAAATGGCTTGGTTTATGATTTCATTAATATCACATTCTGTAAAAAATATAACTAGAGAGACAGGAAACAGTTTACCAACTGCTAGGTAGGGGATTCAATGAGTAATAAAAGACAGAGGGGAATTTTGGGGTGATGTAACAAATCTGTATCTTAATTTTAATTGTTATACAGATGTATTATTTTGTCAAAACTTGCAGAACACATTTTTTTGGGGGGCATACCAAAGGAGTGAATTTTATCATATGCCAATTATACCTTAATAATAAAATAGTTTTCTAGAGAAACAAAACCAAAAAATGGTTAAAAGCATAAGAAAAAAATGATAATTATGTAAAATGTTTACTTATTCATAACAGTGTTGTACATATTCATATATACATACATACTTTTTAAGAAAAACCATTATACTGTTAAAAACCATTATAATACTAGTAACACAAGTAACATATTACTTGTTTTTTCATCACTTTTAGAAATATCATTCCCTTTAAGGGGAGTTTTTTGGTCACTTTTCAGAAAAGTTTATGTTATAGAATAGGTTTCCTCACAGCTAGACTTCAATAGATCCTCTAAATTCAAGTTATCATTGCACACATCTGTCTTTCACATTAGCGTGAAGCTCAGTTAAAACCATATCTCAGCAGGTAGGTAATGATAATGAATACATTGATGGTAACTTCAAAATTAAGACTTGGGTTTACAAAGGAGCAGAGGCTCTATGACATTCTTCCCCATAGGCTAAATATTTGTCCCAACTTGCCAAGATGATTTTTAGGGCTACAGTGCCATATATTTATGATGTCTAGTTGCCAGGCCTGAATATGCATGCCTTCTTCTACTACCCTTCTTATTTTTAATTCTCAATAACAGAGGAATGCATTTTTCATTGTGTTTTTTTTAATTCTAACAACTCTAGATAGGCTAATGATAAATTATAAAGTTTGTGAGCAAGCCACTGAGGCAATGATTTGTTTGACTTTTTTCTCAAGGGCTAAGTAATAATGATGACCAGGAAATATTCACAGAAATGTGTTTTGGCCCTGGAAATTCTCTGAAACAACCTTTGTTAAGGTCTAATATATTTCATGCCAATATAGTAAATGGAAAAAGGACTGTAATTTAAAAGTATTAGTATAAATTTCATATAATTTGTATCTTTAGACTGATGAACCCTCTAGATTATTGACACTTTTGGGGTTCTTAGACAAATAGATACCTATATTAATGTGGTTTGAGTTTGTCCTCTATTATCATGATGCCTGCCACAAGGGCCAGTTCTTGTTGCCTTTGAAGTCTACTAACATATTTTAAATAAGTTAACTGGATTTATTGGATGATTGTTAGTTGATAGTTTATTAATGCTTATGACTTTTGAAGATGTCCTTAAAATATCAAATGCTGAAAATGATTATAATTTATAAATAAATCATTAATCACTAGATTAACATTGACCAGTCAAGTTGTATTTAGTTTTTTAATTTTATTAACCACAAATTCTTTTATTATTATTTTGCATGTAATAGTTTTTGCTATGCTTCTATTTATACTACAAGCAGGGTTATATTTTAACTGAATTTAATAGACATTTTTTGTAATCTTTTAATTCAACAAAATTTAAAAAAACCAGTATCACTTGAAAAATACCTTTAACACATTTTAGCACTTTCTTATACAAAGAGCTCTATACCTATATTAGGAAAAATTGGAGTTTAACTTTTTAAAATTTATATGTCAAAATTGAAGAACATGTTTGGAAACTTTATGTGACCTGTTATGAAATGCCCCCCTCCCCATATGGTAGAATTTTTTTCAAAAATTTTTATGTATTAACATTGTTTCAAAGGGATGTAATATTAAAAATCATTTCCTATAATTGTAATATTTGATTTTGAATAACTTCATTCAAAAGCTTCAGTCATCGCCTTAGAATTTTTTAAGCTTCTCTATTTTAACAATAGCTGATGAAAGCAAAGTATTTGAAAGTTAATTAAGAGTAAGTGAAACAACATCTTCACCATCAGTCTGGAGTATTTATAAAAATAGGGGAAGACTTTATTTCTTATTTATTAAAATGTGCTATGTGCAGTTTGAATGATCTAATGTTTATATCAATAACATTCTGATTCTTGAAATTTGCTGAATGTACAGTTTAGAATATCATGATAAAATCCTGATTTGATTTGTTTCCATTTGGACTACACAACTTGATAACATCAAAAAATTCTCCTCTCAGTACCAGCTTCTTCTGATACCCTTTACTATCTTTGAACAGTTAGAGAACATATATTTGGAAAAACAAAAAACACACTATCTCAATTGGATAGTTGGGAGGGGAGATGTGATAAAATAAACAAAAAACATTTCATAAAGCTAACTAAATTTATAGAGAATCTTTTTTTGAAATTTTGTTGCCCTCCGTATAATTTCTTAATGAAGCTAAATTTTGCATCTCTGAAACCCAGGCATCCACCGGCCTACCTTTCTAAGGAAGCATGCCTTTAGCCAGGGGACCTATGCCTCTTCCTGAAGGCAAGTAAACAGGACCTTCATTTCTGAACAATATATTTTTTAAAATTTTTTATGAAGCTGAAAGAAATGAAGTGACTGGAATAAATTGTGACCTACTTCCTTTAGTAGAGTCTGTGTCATGAATATTGCATCCTTCTACTGGAGAGCAAGTTTAAAAATCGTCTGCATTTCACATCGCCCAACAAATAAAACTGTTCCATGATAAAGGCTTATTTTTGATTTATATATTAATATCCATTATTGAACAATATGGAACAACATTTAACATAATTAAATTGATAGTCACTAATTACATCAAAATGGTAACTGTTATTTGATGAAATAGCCTTGGCAATATTGCTATCTGAAGTTCAATGGAGTTTTTATTCATGGCACTTTTACTTTGATTTTCTAATATGTTACTTTGAACCCTAAGAAGTAGCAGCTGAGACACTTATTACTTTTGACTACAAATAGCTTCAGAATTGATGGGAAAGCTGATTTAGACGGCACATTCAATAGAAAAGCCCCTTTTAAGATGTCTTGGTGACAGACCTTAGTGACGAGGAATTCATATGTCTCCTGGCATGACATAAAACAGAATTCTCCATTGCAATTTTAACTTCCAGAGAAGTAAAGACAGAATTGAAGATTATACATTGATCTCTAGCATAATCATATTCAATGTAAAACTATCTCATATAATGAAATGTGTCAGAATAAATTTAATAGTAAAATTAAACATATTCATTTACAATTGGCAACAAAGTAAGAAAAGATGAAAACATAGATTCTGAAATTAAAATGGAAAATGAAAACCATGTAGATATTTATCATCCAGAGCTAAAGTCAAAAGACACACACACAAAAAGTAATGACCAGTGTCCATGTGAAGGGAGAAAAATCACTAGGGTTTAAATTAGGGCTACTATACAGGATATTTATGTCTCTAAATAGTAATATGGATTCACTTGCTGAAACCTTTAGGATTATGGTATTATCATTCGTTTATTGCGATGATTTTCCCAATCAAAACGTTTAGTATTCAGCTTAAGTAATTATAAATAAAATTAGTAGATAAAAGTCCTAATCATATATTACTTTTAGGGACAACTAAAGTTTTTCTTCTGTTTTCAGATTGTTTGAACACTGAATGGGGGGAGGGCAGTCTGCTAATCCCTATGGTGAGATTTAAAGTTCTATGTTTCTGAGTTTTCTTCTACTCCTCCTCCTTCTTCTACTTCTCTGATTGTAGACTAATTTAACTATTTTTGTTGTTAGGTTAAGAATGCTTTTAGCAATGAACTTGCTTTTATGCCCCTATGTCTTTCGGTAGTGGAGGTGGTGGAGGGATGTGAGGGATTAAAACATCACACACAAACAAAACCCAATAATATTATCAAATTGCTGAATACAAATTTAAAACTCTTGGATCAGACAAAATAATAGTAATAGTATGAGTAGCAGTAGTGGTAGAAGTAATAATAGTAGTAAGAGTAATCTTAGTAAAATAATGTGAAAAAAACCCATACCAGTAAGAATTCAGGGGAACAAATATTGGTTTCATAGAGTTAGAAAAGACAAAGTAGGAAATTATTTGATCAATGATAAAATACAATTGCATTTAAACTTGATCAATACAGTTAAACATATTTTATAAGACAAAATATATTAAAATTTTTAACAAAGGGCACATGTATGGCTTCACAGTTTCTCTGCAATTGTGTTTTTGTATAAACTAAGAACCAGAAAGCGACACAAGTTGTGTGATTTAGCATTCGGCAGGAGTATCTCCAAAGCTGTCACATTGATTGGGGGTATCACCCAGGCAAGTATCCAGTTTTCCCATCTCAACTTCAACAATATTTGCTATTTTCTGTAGAGTTCTTTGCATATACATTAGTTAAAAAAATATTTGATGGCTAAAATATCTGCATATGGTTTTATTATACTAGAATATTTGACAAAATACTACAGTAATATGCCTTAAATCTCATGAAGGAGAATTTAAAAAAATATATAATTGAATATATGTAAAGAAAAAAAGAACAGTCTGATTATTTTTTAGTATTTTTCAATTTTAAATTAAAATTCATAGTTTTATTACAAAACTCATATATGCACAAATGCATGTGAGGAAACTAAAAATCCAGAAAAGGGGCCGGCTCGATAGCCCAGTGGATAGGGCGCCGGCATACCACATGGGAGGCCCTGGGTTCGATTCCCGGGGACCTCTCCTATCGGGCAGACCGCCTTGAGAATGGCAAGCCGCCATGGGTGGGCCGGAGCCGCCGTGGGCAGGGCAACAAGCTGCCACGGACAGGGCAAGAGCCGCCACGGGCAGGGCAGGTCGCCCGCGGATGGAGCGCAGCCAGCCACCCGTGAACTGAATCAAGCGCCGGCCGTGAACGGACGCAGAGACCGCCCACAAGCGGGGAAAGCCGCGCCTGCGCAGTGACCACTCTCAGCGCGTCGCCGCAGCGGGGGGAAAGGGAGATATGTAATAAAATAAATAAATCTTTAAAAAAAAAAAAATCCAGAAAAGCAAGTTACAAGTTATTCTAACTTGATACCAAATGAAAAAGTGGTGTAGTGTCATCCAACTGCTATTTTCCATGGCTAAGTGAAGAGCTTTCTGAAAGTAAACTCTCTCAAATTCAGATACACACATTCTGACTCAAAGGATGCCTTGGTGTTCAAAAGGGAGAGACAATGCTTAGCAAAACATCACTGTTATCACTGTCTGACCTACAACTGTGACTTAATGGGGAGATGGGGAGGTGAAAAATATATAAAATTTGAACCATTTTAAAATTAAAATTCTGTTAGATATTTTGATGGACACATCCTTACTTTCATAAAAAGCATGACAGTAGTATTTGCAAAAAGAAAAAAATTAAGTAGAGGATATTATGTTCTTGCCACTGAAAAATCTAGAGCAGCCTGACCAGAAAAAATACAGCGTGAACCACACATATAATTTAAAACTTTCCAGCAAACATATTAAAAAATTTTGAAGGTGAAATTTTAATTATTAACTTTTAACCCAATATGTCTAAAATATTGTCATTTCCAAATGTAATCAGTATAAGAATTAATGAGATATTTTACATCCTTGCTGTAATTCTAAGTTTTTAAACACGGGTATATATTTCACTCTGATAGCACAAGTGAGTGCAGGAGAGATTGAGAGAAATATGGTTAAAAAAAACTTAGTACATTTTGCTGGGCACTTGCAAGATGCATTATGGGAAGCCACAGGAATAATTCAAATGAATTAGCAAACCACTGTAAGCCTTGATATCAGAAGGAGAATGAGCCAAGACAACATTCAATATAACATTTGACAATAAACTGTGTTTACATTCTT
This sequence comes from Chaetophractus vellerosus, assembly GCA_004027955.1. Classification (NCBI taxonomy): domain Eukaryota; kingdom Metazoa; phylum Chordata; class Mammalia; order Cingulata; family Chlamyphoridae; genus Chaetophractus; species Chaetophractus vellerosus. Next base: position 599 of record PVKH010001172.1, on the reverse strand, counting down.
TATGCTTCCACACTCCATACTTAAACAGACTGGCATATATATAGGCAAGTTACTATAGATGAATATAAAATTATTTATATATATATATACATTTTTGTAATAGTATAATATAAGCATTTTCCTATGGAATCAACAGATTTTTCAAAACACATTTTCTAATAGCTATAATATTTTCTGTTATGTGAATTTACTATAATTTACTTCACTCTACATTTAATAGTAGAAATTCATCAGAATATTTCTTTCAAAACATGTCACAATTCAGCTATTTGAAGTTATTCTGCTAAACATGCCTCCTCCTTGGACTTAGTGTAAAAGCCTTGTAAAGGACATGGCACTACATAAACTGCCCCACCCCTGGACTCTGCCACCCAGTCCTTTTTCTCTGTGATATTATTTCCCACTGTTTCCCTCCTCCCTTTGTACCAGTCACAATGGCATCCTTGCTATTCTTTGCAAATGTCAGGCAATCCCCTTCTAACAAAACCTAATAATCCTATTTAACACATGAAGAAACTTGGCCTCAGAGAATGAGTATTTTGGCCTATCTCCTCAATTGATTTTATAATCCTTGCATCCAAGTCTTTTGATTCCAGGTC
>PVKH010001171.1:0-31830 GCA_004027955.1 Chaetophractus vellerosus | reverse complement strand
GGCGCGTCGCCGCAGGGACGGGGGGAGACAAGAAGCAGACATAGAAAAACACAGAAGAATGGACACACAGTGAGAGCAAGCAGAAAGGGGGGGGAATATGTAATAAATAATAAATAAATCTTTAAAAAAAAAAAAAAGACCTACAATGAAAGATAACCTCTAAAGTTAATAGAAGACAATGTGAAATAATATCTTTATGACCTAAAGGGTGGGAAGAACTTCTGAAACAAAATTTACAAAGCAGAAATCCTAGGACAAAACAATCGATTGAATTTGTGACATCAAAATGATGGATTTCCATTCAGTGAAGAACACCATGGACAAGGATAATAGAGGATGTCAGAATGAGAAATATTTGCAAGGTTAAACTGATAAGGTATTAATATGTAGTCTGTATGAGGAATTCTTGAGAAAAACAAAGCAGAGATAATAACCTCAAGGAATAACAGGCAAATGGTGTGAAAAGGCAATTTACAGAAGAGGGGGAGAAGCACATGAAAAGATGCTCTGGATCCTTAGCAACCAGAGAAGTAGCCATGAAAACAGCCCCCTTTAAATGCTTTATACCTATCAGACTAGCAAATCTTAAAAGGCTTGATATTGCCCAGTGTTGATGGGGATGAAGACACATAGGGAACCTCATACATCACTGATGGGACTATGGAAAGTTGTAGCCACAATAGATTTGGTCCAGAGCTCGAGCAACCACAAGAACTGTAGGTTCCAGAGCTTCTCCTACAGCCATGGACCATACTAACAAAACAGATGCTTGCAATACTACCGCTTTCCCTATTTAAATTCATTTCCAAATTTTAGTTTTCCACAAGCCCTTCAGATTGGTAGATGCAAAATGATATCCTGTACTCTGGCTTCAAGGGAGTTTGGGAAATATAGGCTCTCATTTCTACCTCTGCAGGTCAGGAAGGCTCACTAGAAGAATAGGGTCCAACCCTCAATTGGGGTTCAGGCATCGGTATTTTATAAAAACTCCCCAAATGATTCTAATATGTAGCCAGAGTTTAAAACCTCTGTACTCAAAGATGTTAGAAAAGAGGTCAACAGTGCTGACTTAGTGCCTCCACCACACCAGCGCTAAAGTGTGCTGCTGGGGTGCACTAAGTATTAATGACGTGCTTGTGTTCGAATTGTTTGTCACAATTCAGCAGGAATTTGTCCAGCAAGGAAGCAAATCATTACTTATTGTCAAAACTCTTTACCATGCAATGAGGTTGTTCAGAAAAACGATTTACAGCTAAGGGTAAGTCATCCAACTGAGGCAAACTAAAAGGAACGTGCTTAAGTAGGAGCAGAGAATGTAATGGAACCTTTTAACATACTCAGTTTGATACTCTATAACAGACAAAGCAGAAAAAGCTCAGTAGATTAGGGATGACTTTGCAAAATGATGAAATGAATATTTACCGAAAAATGTGTTCCTTGAGCTCCAGGTTTGATATACCAGAGGAGCCCTGTGGTTCCCAACAGCTACCTGGTAAGTCATGTTAACTGGTAGAAGTTCACTGATTCCATCAAAAATTAAAACCTTGATGAAGTGCAGATGGCACAGTCTGTAGATAGTTAGCCTTTTCCATTACAGAAAAAATATTGTCTTCTTTGGGCAATTGGAAGATTTTCTGTGGCTGGGATGCAAACCAAATCTTGAGAAAATAAATTGCTCATGGATGAATTCTAGTGAAGCCCACTGGTATTTGAAATAATCACATCGTATGCCAAAAGTTACACAAACACAACCTACATAGATATTGGAAATAGTAAAGTCAGATGTGCCCTAACATTTACATGTTTAGAAATTTTGGTCAGTTCTCCACCTTTACCTTGCTACCTTCACTCCTTCCCAGGATTCTCCCTGAGGAGCTCTTCTGAAATCCTCTCTTAGTCCCCACCTGTAGGGAACCAGACAGACACTCAACATGAGTCACATTCTCCCAAGAGAGAAGCCAAATGTGCACTTTCTCAGCCAATGTGGTGGACTGAATAATTGTTGCCTAAATATTCTGTTCTCTTCTTACTATACTACTCTCAGTGGGCTGCACTGTTGAACTCACGAGTGGTCAGGTGAGTTAGTTTGGCTAATGAAATGTTGGTGGAAGGAACCCAGGTCACTCCCAGGCAGAAATTTTAAGAACAAGTGTGTGGTTTACTGTGTCTCTTTTTCTCTTTGCCCCGAGACTGGTAATGTTTTAGATGCATTCACCCTGCCTGACTGAGTCCTGAATTGATGATAGGAAGCAATGGACGTGCTGCAGGAATGTTAAACAAACCATTGTTGGTATAAGCCCCTGTTGTAGCATGCTGCAGTAGTTCATACTTTTTTATGTGTTGTGCATAGTATTTCATTGTGTGCATATACACAGTTTATCTCTCTGTACTACTATTGATGGATGTTTATGTTGTAAACTAAGCTACATTGAACATTCTTGAACAAGGTACTTGAATGCACATAGGTAAGCATTTCTGTTGGGTTGGAATTACTGGGTAACGGTATTCATATGTGCAGCTTTAGAAGATGATGATAAGCAGTTTTCCTAGGTGATTATACCAATTTAATCTTCTAAAAGTAATGCTTGAGAGTTCTAGCTGCTCCACTTCCTTCCAATACTTAAAAGAATTTTGTTTTTCATTTTAGCTTTTATATTAGGTGTGTTGTAATATCTCAGGGTGATTTTTGTTTGTTTGTTTGTTTTGCATTCCCCAGATTACTAATGAATTTTAGGACCTTTTCATATATTAATTGGGTATCCTCTTTTGTGCAATGAATAGTCAACTTTTTGTCCACTTAAATAAATGGGTTGACATCATTTTAAAGGAAAATCGTTCTTTTCCTTTAGGGATGGTGATTTGTGTTCTTAAAATCTTTGCATACCCCCAGGTTATGAAGATCATGTTTCTCTGTTTTCTTATAAAAACATGTCACTTTGTTTTCCACATTAGATTTTTGATTAATGTGCAAAATAATTGGAGGTATGCTGTGAGTAGGGATTGCCCACATATATATCCAGTTGATACAGCATCATTTATTGAGAAGAAAATCCTTTCCCCACTGCATTACAGTGGCACTTTGTATTAAATAAGGTGGTCATATATGTGTGGGTCTATATCTGAACACTTTATGCTGTTCCTCAGGATTATTTGCCAATGGTTACACCAGTACCTCACTCTTTTAATTATTATGGGTTTATAATAAATATTGATATTTGGTAGTGAAAATCTTCCAAATTTGTTCTTCTTGAGAATTGTTTATGGCTATTTTTTTTTACTCTTTGCATTTCCACTTAAGTTTAGAGTCAGTTTGTTAATTTCTACAAAAATCCTGATAGTTTGATTGGGAGTGCATTGAATGTATAGATCAACTTGAAGGGAACAGATATCACTGAAGTTTTTTTTTTCTCTTTATTTTTTAAAGAAGTTTTATATTACATAAAAGTAACATCGAAACTATACAGGATTCCCACATGCCACACCCCCCTTCCCCTCTCACACTTTCCCCTATTAACAACATCTTTCATTAGTATGGTAGATTTGTTACAATTGATGAACATATATTGAATCATTGCTACTAACCATGATCTATAGTTTACATTATGGTTTACACTTTTCACTGCATATTTTCATAGGCTTTGACAAAATGTATAATGAATGACCTGTATCCATCACCGCAATATCATGCGGAGCAATTCCAATGTCCCAAAAATGACATCACTAAAATTTGAGTCTTTCTATACTGGAAGTTGATATATGTATCCACTTATCTAGATTTTCTTTAGTTTTTGTTTGTGAAGTTTGTAGTTTTCTGTGTAGAGGTCTTGTGTATCTTTTGTTAGATCCATTCCTAAGAATTTGGCATTTTTGATGATATCATAAATGCATCTTTTTAAAATTTCATTTTCTAATTGTTTCTTACTGTACAAAACCAGATGATTCTGCATACTGACCCTGACTAGCTACATTAGTAAATTCATAAATGAATTCTAATAGTTTATCTGTAGAGTCTTGGATTATCTACACACAGTCATGTTTTCTGTGACTAATGAGAGTTCTATATCTTCTTTCCTAATCCTATCTTTTATTTGTTTTTCTTACCTCTAGTTTAATGAGTGTAAATGGTAATAGGGAGTGTCCTTCTCTATTTCTCAATCATCAGGGGCAGCTTTCAAATGCTCATTAAGTAAGATGTTTGCTGAAGTTCCTCCAGCTCCCCTAGCCAGCCCCGCCCCCACCACTTTGGTAAAAAAATCTTCATTAGATTGAAGATTTGCATTCTCTTTCTAATTTACTGGGCATTGAATTTTTAAAATTACATTTCTACATCTCCTTTAATCTGTTAATTTTATCGATTGATTGCAAACTTGAAACCATCCCTGCATATTGGGTATATGCCCTACATGGTCATAATATATTATTTTTTATATATTGTGGGTTCAGTTGGCTAATATTTTGATCAGGATATCTATGTCTCTGTTTATTAGAAAGATTAGCCTGTAAATTTTATTTTCCTTTCTTTTTTTTTTTTTTTAAGATTTATTTATTTTATTACATATCTCCCCTCCCCCCCGTTGCGGCGACGTGCCAAGACTGGTCACTGCGCAGGCACAGCTCTCCCCACTTGTGGGCAGCTTCTGCTTCCATTCATGGCCGGCTCTCAGTTCATGGGTGGCTGGCTGTGCTCCATTCGCGGGCAACCTGCCCTGCCCGTGGCGGCTTTTGCCCTGTCCGTGGCAGCTTTTTGCCCTGCCCACAGCGGCTCTGGCCCGCCCATGGCGGCTTGCCATTCTCAAGGCGGTCTGCCTGCCAGGAGAGGTCCCCGGGAACCGAACCCGGGGCCTCCCATGTGGTATGCCGGTGCCCTATCCACTGGGCTATCCAGCCGGCCCCTTATTTTCCTTTCTTGCACCTGACTTCTCAAGTATTGGTATCAAGGTTATGTTGACCTGATAAAAGATTTAAGAGAGTTCTTTTTCTAGTCTTTGGAAGAGTTTGTGTAAAAATTTAGTGTATTTTCCTTTCTTAAATGTGTGGGAGAATTCATTAGTGACACCACCTATGATTGAGCTTCCTTTAAGGGAGATTTTAAATTATGGATTCAATTAATTTCATAAACAGAAATATTGACATTTTCTATTTTTTCTTGTGTCTGTTTTGGTAAGTTTAATGATTTGCTCTTTTCATCTAAATTTTCAAATTCAGTGGAATAAGTTCAGAAAGTCCTTTTTTATCTTTTTAATATCTCTAGAATCTATGGTAATATTCTCTTCTTCATTCCTGATATTCAGAATTTTTTATATTCCCTCTCACCCTCCCACCCTTCTTGTCCCTCTCTCTATCCCTATCTCTCTGTCACTCTTACTAAGTGTTTATAGATTTTATTAATCTTTTCAATAATCAAATTTTGAATTTTTTGTCTTGTCTAAGTTTTTTTTCTATTTCATTGGATTGTTGGCCTTATCCTTATTATTTCCATTCTCCTACTTTCTTTGGACATTTCAGTTTTTTGAGATGGATACTGTATTAGTCAGCCAAAGGGGTGCTAATGCAAAATACCAGAAAATGGTTGGTCTTTATAAAGGGTATTTATGTGGGGTAGAAGCTTACAGTTACCAGGCCACAAAGCATAAGTTTCTTCCCTCACCAAAGTCCATTGCCACGTGTTGGAGCAAGACAGCTGCCGATGTTTGCCAAGGTTCAGGCTTCTTGGGTTCCTCTCTTCCCAGGGCTGTGTTTCTCTCCGGGCTCAGCTTGGTTGCTCCACAAGATCAGCTGTAGACTATCAGGCGGACAGCTCACTTCTCTTCTCTCAGGGCCTTCGCTCCAACATCAAAATTCCAACATCAAAACTGCTTCTCAAAAACTGCTTCCTCTGTCCTTTGCCTTGCCTTTTTATTTTTTTAAATTAAAAAAAATTTTTTTTTAATTTTCTGCTTTTTGTTTTATATATTTTGATGTTCTGTTTTTAGGAACACATTAATTTAGGATGGCCAAATCTAGACATATAGATTTGGGACTCCTACACTTCCAAATGGTATGACTTTGTATAAAATGGGGATAATAACTTTGGCCCTACCCCGTTTACCAAGATGTTGTGAGATGATGTAGGGTGGAAGCACTTTGTAAACCAATTTCTAGATTTGTATAGAACTTTATGGTTTGCATTGTAATTGCTTTATAGATGCATAGCTGTTTCACAACTATTTTTTCATTTATTCCATACTGCAATCTATAGAAATTATCTCCATTTTACATTCAGCATCCTCTGTAAAGGAACACTACCAAGTCTAACAACCAAATCCATCTTTTCGTGCTTGAACAGAATTAAACTTTGCAAATTTGGCTCTCCACCAATTTTTACTGAATAAACATTGTATCAGGCTCTGTGTGGAAAATGTAAGAATTAGTAGTGTGCTTTTATCAAATATATTTAGAAAGTAATATATGAACATATGCAAATAAATAAGTACTTAGCACATGAGAACTGAGGGGAGAGGAAATGGTATTATAAAAGTCAAAGGGATAGCTGAATTTTTATAGGAGTCTTTCTTAATGTTGCATCATGAATTGGTGGTGACAGAAAAGAAATTCTTGGTAAAAACATCCATAAATTCCCATAACTAAAAATTTTAATATTTCACTTTTTTTGGCACATTTTAAAACCTCTGAAACCTGAAATTATTGCATATTTGATGGTTCCTTAGCATTGTGTTTTAGATTAATTGATAGTTTTTTCTTTCTTAGTGGTACTTACACTAATGGTGTATCTTAACATCAATGGCACCTTATAGGCAATAAAATATTTTATATTAAAGTATTCCAGAGGCTCCTAAACTATTTTTGTTTTACAATCGTTCATTCATTCATTCATTCATTCAGCAATATTTATTGAGTACTTCATCTGTTTTAGGTGCTGTATCAGGCACCAGGGCTAAAATAATGAACAAGGCTTTGTTAAATAGACTTACAATCTAGTAAGAAAAACAGAAAAGTAATAAGGTATTCACAATACAGAGAGATAAGAATATTAAAAAGAAGCATGGTGCAATGAGATGTGTGAGAAGGGTATTACAAATTTAAGGTCTGGGAAGACTAGCAGAAGTGAATTCCAAACTGATGTCTGAAGGAACAAGTAAGATTTGGTCATGCCAAAAATGGAGAATAGAGAAGGTATGGGGAAAAGTTTTTCAGACACACACACATACACACATACACAGAGCAGATGCAAAGGCCCAGGGCAAGAATTCCACAGACGGTAGACCCTGACATAATAACTGATGGTCCGTTGGGTACCACTAATTATTCAAAAATCTTTTCCTTTCTTTTAAGATAAGGATCCCTAATGTCTGGCCCAGGTTGTGGTGGGCTTCATGGTCAATGTGTGAGACCCCTGAAATAGAATGTGAATGTTATATATATATGAATTCAAGGAGATGGTTTACTGCATTCATCAGAGTCTCAAAACAAGTTGGGTCTCTTCCAAAAGAGCTAAGAATTACTGCTCTAAGGTCTCATTGAGCAGAAGAAATAAGTTGGAAAGGAGATTCATATTGTATAATTTATGGATGATCTTTACTATAAATGTGTGTATTAAATAAGATGTATGTGAACAGGTCCTGTGTCCATTCAAGTTCCTTTGTGAAAGAATGGGCTCTAAACATCTCTGGATGGTGAGAGGGATGTTTTATAGATTTTGTTATTGGAAGCACCAGGAATCCCATTCATTCCTGGGGTTACTCATGCATCCTTTATTCCAACAAGAACTGAGCATGAATGTCCCTCAGAAAAAATGTCACAGTCTGAAATTACTTGATCACCCTCTGTCTACTGTACTCCCACACAACCACAGAGATGCAGTTGACACTTAGTACCCTTAAATCGGCACCCCAAATCCTACCTCTACTCCTATATCTTCTGTCTTTGACTTTAGAAACTTTAGTTCTTTCAAGTAGCACTTGTGACATCCTCTGAAGACTCTGGAGCTAAGTGGACTCTACCTCATGTTCTGTGGATCTTGTTAGCCTGGCAACTTTGGGGTGGGGTGGGGGGAGGAACAAGTTGGGAATAAGAGAGGACAGGAAATTAAGGGATCTTCTGGCCCTCCATGACCTTTTCTATTCTCTCTGAATAGAGTAGGGGATAGTGAGAGCCAAGTTCTCAATGCGGGGAGCAAATCCCAAAGTCAATTAGATTTTGACTTAATAAAAATACATTTCTCCCCTATAAGATTTGGGGCTCATGAGCCAGGAAGTATCTTCCTTTTGGTTTGGATTGTAGCCTGCCTCCCTCCCCGTCGTTTCCTTTTCTGCCTACATATTAACTTCTGAATGTTGTTGGGCGTTGGGGTGGAAGAACAGTTAGTTAGATTAAATGTCTGAGTTGCAACAGAGGCTAAATCAAGATGTGCTATCTATCTTTGTATTTCATTCCACATTGCAGTATCCTGTGTGTTGTCATGGGGAAAGTTTCCTCTTGGCTTTGAAAGAGATGTGGGCTGGGGAATGGAAGGAGGGTAATATTGGTTGAAAAATGAGGGAAAGGGGCACAGAAAGGATAAATATCCAATGGCCTCAAACAAACACTATGAATTTCTTGGTGAGAAATACCACATGGGCTCTTTGATGTCTATAGGATAACTCCATCAAAGGAGAAAGGGATACAGTCTTTTGTCTCTTCCCTAACCCACCCTTCACTGTCTGCTCCTTGTGCTTCTTTTATACCCCATTCCTTGCCATTCCTTCATTCTTAAATTCTTTCTATAAATATTTGAGTACCTACTATGCTCCAGAAACTCTTTGAAGAGTTGACAGAAATTAGTTAACGAATTAGGCAAGGCCTATGCCTTCCTGAAACTTACATCCTAGTAGGGGTCAGCAGACTGAATACAAATAAATAGAGAAACAAGATGATTTCATATGATAACAAGTGCATGGAAGGTAGGAGAGATACAGTTCTTAACTGGTATAGGATAGCCCCAGTCACAAATGAACCGGGCACCATGAGGGAGCAGGATCCTGGAGACCCCTTCTGTGTGGGTGAAGTGGGAGATTTCTAGGGGAGAAAGGGATGGCCAGTTTGGTGGGGAATCTCTTGGGGGGATTGAGGAAGTGGCTGTTTACCAACCAGTATAGAAGTATGTCACTTTTTAACAACTAGTAACTCCATACAGGTGCAAACATTTAACCATCAGCTCTGGGGTCTTAGTGAATAGTGGTGTTTGAGGGTGCAAAGGGAGGCTACTATAGATCATAGCATCAGAGTAGGTCTCTCAGAGAAAGTAATGTTTCAGCTAAGACCTGAAAAACAAGATAGAGGAATGCAAGGAGCAGTTGAGGAACAGGTGAGGAGATGGGGAGAGCATTCTAGACAAAGGCTGTAAGATAGAATAAGCTTGGCATGTTTACAGAAAGATAAGAAAGGTAATGTTGCTGGAATATTATGCTGAGTGAATGATAAGAAATTAGGTCAGATGGTAGGCTTAGGCTAGATTTTGTTGGGCCTTTTAGACCATATTCAGGCAGTAAAATGAGAAGGGAGATTTTAAGCAGGGAAATGATATAATCTGATAAGCATTTTTAAAAGATCACTCTGGCTGTGATGAGGAGAATGGATTGAGGGTGGGGTGGGGGAAAGAACAGCAAAGAGATCATTTCAACCTAGAGAGAGTGGTGGTTTGGGTCAGAGTGATGGCAGTGGAAATGGGGAGAAGTGGCCTGACTCAAGATTTACCTGGAAATTTTTGTGGTTGTAAGGATATGACCACACATTTTCTGATACTCCTCCCCTCAAGAGGTGGAGCTTAATTTCCCTCCCCTTGAATGTGGGCTGGATTTAGTTTGTTTCTAGCAAATAAAATGTGGCAAAATTTATGAGGATGTAATTCATTTTTTATTAGAAAAGTTGTACAGTTACAGAACAATCATCCATAAAATACAGGATTCCTGTATATCTGTATGGGATGTCATTTTCTATGTTAGGTTACTAAAAGACTGTGTCTTCCATTTGGAAGTGTACTCTCGCTCTCTGACATTGCTCACCCTGGAGGAAGAAAGCTACCTTGTCATGCTGCAGCTCTGTGGAGAGGCCCATGTGCTGAAGGAGGGACTGAAGCCTTCCAACAACCATGCAAGCAAGCTTGGAAGCTGACCTCCCTCTCTCTCTCTCTCTCTCTCTCTCTCTCTCTCTCTCTCTCTCTCTCTCTCTCACACACACACATTCATCCCAGTCGAGCCTTCAAATGAGACTGCAGCTCTGAACAACAGCTCAGCTGCAAACTCATGAGAGAACATGAGCCAGAGGTATACATCCAAGCCATGCCCAGATTCCTGACCCACAAAAACTGTGATACTAAATGCTTGTTGTTTTTAGCTGCTAAGTTTTAGCATAATTTATTATGCAGCAGTAAATGTCCAATATATAAGTAAATAGAGCCTATAAGACTGACTGATATAGTTGCTGCAAAGGGGCTTTAGAGACAGGATGGATGAAAAATGTCTACATTTTTGGCTTGAGCAACTGGATGGTAAGTGGTGCCATTTACTAATATGTGGAGAACTTGAAGGAAAGAACATGTTGGGTGTGGGGACGATCAAGAGTTCTGCTGTGGACACATTTTGAGGAGCCTATTACACATCCAAGTGGCAATATCAACCAGGCAGCTAATCAGTGAGCACTCACCAGCCAGTCAGTCACTAAATACCTAATAAGAGACTATTCTTTGCCAGGCTCTTTTCTATTCTGTAGGGGCATAGTGGGCAACAAGTCAAAGCCCCTTTCCTCAAGGAGCTTCCATTCTAGCAGTTAGCAACAGACCATGAATGTAAAAGTAGATAAGATTATTTCAGAAATGAGGAATGAAAAAATAGGGTAATATCAAAAAGTTGCTGGAGATGGGATGTGCTGCTTTAGCTAGAGTGATCAGGGACGATTTGTTAGGTGGTTGTTTTAGTTTCTTGGCTGCTAAAACTACCATTTGAGTTGGCTTAACAACAGGAGTTTATTACCTCATGTTTTTAGAGGTTAGAAGGCTTGCTTCCTCCAGGATTTAGTATCTTCCGGCTGGCCAGCAATCTATGCGGTTACTTGGCTTTTCCCTCATGTGGCAATGCACATGGTGACATCTTCTCCTCTCTTCTGGTTTCTGTCGATTTCTAGCTTCTGGCTGCCCATCCCCCATGGCTTTTCTCTTTCTGTGTCTAGTTTCCTTTGCTTTTAAGGACTTCAGCCATGTTGGATTAAGACCCACCCTCATTCAGTTTGGGCACATCTTAACTAATAGCATCTTCAAAGGTCCTATTTACAAATGGGTTCACACCCACAGAGCCAGGGGTTGGAAACTGAGCATGCCTTTTGTGGGGAACATGACACAGTTCCCAACAGTGTTTAAATACAAGAATCAGAAGCTACAGTGAGAAGCTTGAGTTGGGTGTATACTTTTTGAAAACACCAGCATATTGATGGTATTTAAATCCACCAAAATTTGAGATAACACTTAGAGGGAGAATGTAGAAAGAGGAGATATCTCAGGACTAGTCCTATGATACTTTAGCATTTAGAGATCAGTAGACAGAGGATTCTGAAAAGAAAACCAAGAAAGTAGGGAAAAAACTGAGAGAGGGTGGGATCACAGAATCCAAAAGAGGAAGGAATTTGGAAAAAGGGGAGTGGTGATTTGGGTACACTGTGCCAATGAGTTGAGTAAGATGAAGGCAGTACCATTGCACAAATGTTATAGGTGGCATTAATAAGAGCAAATTCTATTGCTGAGTAGAAAGAACACAAGCAATATTAGAATGGGTAAAAGAATTAAAGAAAGAATGGGAGATTAGAAATATTCCCTAAAGTTATTTGCTAAACCAATCATTTTATTAAGCTGAAATGGGTAAGGGATTTGGTCAGGGTTTACCGGGTAGATTCTTCTATTCCACATGGTATGAACTGGAGTCCCTCAATGGTATTCTGTAAGTGGCTTGGCTAGTCTGCAGGGTCCAAGAAGGCTGTGGTGGTTTGAAGCTGTCTGTACCCCAGAAAAACATGCTCTTAAATCTAACATATTCCTGTGGGTGTGAACCCATTGAGTAGGACCTTTTGATGAGGTTACTTTAGTTCAGAAGGTGTATCCCACTTCAATCATCTTAATTCCTATTATTAGAGTCTTTTATAAGCAGAATGAATTCAGGCACGAAAGAAAGATAGCCACAGGAAGCAAGGAGCTAAAATGGATCCCAGAAGAGAAGTAAGAGACTGGGAGATGCTACCACGTGCCTTGCCATGTGACAGAGGAACCATGGATCACCAGCAGCCAACCCCAGAATGCCACAGTCTTCAGGGGATAAGTATCCCTTGATGATGCCTTGATTTGGACATTTTCCAACCATGAATGTATAGATTCCCATTGTTTAATTAACCCAAGCCATTTCATGGCATTTGCTTAAGCAACCTAGGAAACGAAAACAAACTCTTTACTCATATGTCTGTTTACTTGATGGAGATGGCGGGAAGGCGGACCTTAGCTGAACACTCTCCCTTTCTGTGTGTCTTAGGGACTTCCACATACACTCTGTAGTGGGGTAGTTATATATTACAGGAAGGTTCAACGTTCAAGAGCAAGTGTTCCAGGTGACAGGAAATGGAAGCTGCTGGTCTCTTAAGGCTGTGTCTGTAAACTTGCACAGCATCACTATATTCTATTAATTAAAGTATTCATAGGGCCTGCACAGATTTGAGAGAAGGGGTCAATGGAAAGAGTGTCATAGAATTTGTAGCTAAGTTTAATCTACAGGAATTGATTAAAATGAAGCAGTAAGTGTAACAATTAACAAGTGTTTTAAAGAGATTTTTTGTTTGTTTGTTTGTTTGTTTTTGTTTTTGTTTAAACAGCAGGACCAGAGAAAGAGGGCAGTACATAGAATTGGGGTTGAAGAATGTTTTCTCCAAAAACCTGTGGATATTAAGTTTTTATCTGACGGCAATCTTACAGGAGAGAGAGCTGTAAGTGTAGGATTAACATCCTTGACAAGTAAAGAAGGAAAGGGACTGAGAACAAAGGGAGGCACTGGCCTTTAATGAAGCTGGAAACACTTTCTCCATGGCCAAAGAAACATGGTTGTACAGCGACACTTCCTTCAGTTCTTCGCTGAAAAGTCCCCCTATCAATGAGGTCTTCCCTGACTCCCCTTTCTTAAACAGCCCCTGCACTACTCCCTGTCTTCCCTCCCTGCTGTCCCTGCTTTATTTTTCTCAATAACATTTATCACTGGATATGCATTAGTAATATATTTTACTTATTTCTATTTTGTCTTCCCTCACTGGAATGTAAGCTTGATGAGGAGTTTTTGTCCAGTCTCCCCAGCATCTTGAAAAGTGCCTGGCACATCCAAATTAGGTGCTCCATAATGTCCACCTAGTGAAGGAATGAAGGAATATAGTACTTGAGTGAGCAGGAGTGGTGAGGAGAGAATGGGATGCTGAACTCAAGATTTTTGTAGGTCAGGGAGATTGGTAGCCTGGTGGGAAGGGAGTTTGGTTTTAGGGGCTCCAACCATAGCCCATCCTGCTGTGATTTGTCTGAGTCACCGTCATCAAGTTACTGCACCCCTCTGAGCCACAAGGTGAATGAAGGCTCACCGAAGTTCTGCTTCCTTTTCCCACGGTTCTCCACTTCCTCCAACCCGCCTCTCTCCCCTCCTTGCCCAGGTCTAGCCGGCTGTCCTAAGGTACCTCTCTTTCATGTCCGCTGATGTTAACTGAGCCGCCTGGCCTGGAGAGCGCACCTCCAGGCTTCTGCGGTGAACCATGAATGCGAGCCCGCGCTGTCGGTGCGCCCCGCGGGCTCCGCGAGCTTTGGACCCGGCTGGGGGAGGAGGTGCCGACGCTGCTGAGCGGGGCGGGCCACCCCGGGACTGCCCCTGCTCCTGGCTGTCGGTGCATTCATCCATCAATCCGTCAGTCAATCGAAGCCATGGCGAAGCTGGTGATACTCACCCTCGTGGGGCTGGGACTGGCAGTCTTCAGGGATCACCGGTCTTCTTTCCAGTAAGTTGGTTTGTGGTGGAGACAGCAGCCCTCTCTACCTTCCACACCCTGTCAGTCCCAGAAGCCCCCCAGAAAGGAGGGCCCGGGCGCTAAGCAGAGAATCTGCCGGCAGCTGTTGTCCGTATACCCTGCAGGGGTTCATAAATGTTTGTCCAACTTTCGTGTGCCACTTGACACATATCCTTGCCCACAATCTGAGAGACGGACTAAGGGGATCATTGTCATCAGCACTGTGAACGGCCAAGTTGTCGGCATTTACAAATTAATTTTTCATGAAATGACACGGGTGCCTGGGCTGCAGATTCACTTTTCAACCATTCTTCAAAACAGATAACCAGACTTGGGGGAGGGGGATCCCTAGTATCGTGTGAGTTAGAGAAAGGAGCCCCAGCCTTGGCTGCCTGGTCATGGGGCAAACCTTACCGGCCTGGAGAGATTTTCTATTTGAGACGGGCCTGAGAAAGGCAGAAAGCCAGCAGGTGGGAAAGACTGTGCCCCGGTGGCCTGCCTGCTCGCCGGGAGAGGGTGGGGAGTGGGGGAACCAGGTCTGGTGGGAAGAGCCCTGGGCCTGGCATTTTATGTCCTGGGATCTGGCTCTGTTTCTTCCATTGTGGGATCCTGGAAACTCACTTTACATCTCTAAACCTTAACTGCTTCAGTAAACTGGAAATAGTAGTATACAGTCCTATATAAAGCAAATAGTCCGGTGCCTGGGACATAGTAATTAATCAATGAATGCTCCCCTTAAAGTGCTTTATAAACTATTAGGTGCTGTAGAAGAAAAAAAAAGTTTTAAGAATGTGTCTGGAATTTTGTGGTAATTTTTTACACAAGTCAAAGTCTAGAGATCATCCTGTTTTTTGCTGAGTCAATATCTTGTTATTTACTCTGAAATAAAACATTAATAAAAATTAAATAGAACATTGTGGATTAAAAATATGATCCTGTGGACTGATTAAAAACTTGCATTCAGAATAGGTTTTTATAAACGATTATTTTTTTTAGTTGTTCGTTACTTTTGAAATCACAAATTGTTAGAAAAATGTCAACTAGAAATCCAGTAGTGATTTTGGCTTTTAAATCATCTAAAAAAAATAGTTTGTGAATTTTCATTACTCATGGGGCCATTTGCTGCCTAAGGATTTTTTTTCCCTTTACACAGCATATGTGCAATTTGTGGTATTGCCATGGGATGAAAAGAAATGAGATATTATAATCATCCAACACCTGATCTAAATCTTGCCAAATTTCCATTCTCCAGTTCCATCTGCACCTGGGTTTGTTCTTCCCACACTCTCCCAGTGGCTCCACCCGAGATTTCTTCCAAAGGATAAGAGATCTGCCAAGAAGGAGCAAGGGTCTTTCTAGCTTACCCTTCTTTAATTTACCCTAAGAATGTAGACTGTAGGGATACTGCACACGTTTTGGTATAAAAGTATAGCTTTATAACCCCCACCCTACGAAGTTTCTCTCTCAACATGAGGTCTAAAGGGCCTATTTTATTCAACATCAGTCTTACCCCAAGTTTGTTCCTTGGAACCTGAATTACAAGAGGTGCCCCATGAAAAAGGGGTTCCTTAGGAAATGTTTCTTTGGAAACTGTTGTCAATGATAGCTCTCTCTTAGAGATTGGTAATGGATTCTGGCTTATTAAAGACCTTGAAAAGGCCTTCATTAAAGGAAACAGTTTTGCTTTTTTTAAAGTCACCATCTTGCAGACTTATTTATCTACTACCTCCACTCCCTATTTTGGTACTATCTATAAACATCCTGCAGAACTCTGTGGGATACCTTTTAAGAAGGGCTATTCTATAGCATTGACTTGTACCAAAACTTAAATGCAACCTGGAAAGGTTAGGTACCAGCCTTGGGCACTGTGGGAATCTCATACATAGAAACAAAGAAAGTTGTCAATGGCAAATCGGCCCCAAGACTGATCCTGAAGCATTTTTTCCTGAGAAAGACCGAAGTACAGTGTGGCCATAGCTGAACTCAATATTGTGACACAAGGACTGAGGGGCCAGTCCTGTCTCAGAGGTCCCTGGGTGGAGGTCCTTCTCCCTTTGTTGGCACTGTCGACAGTTCACTGTCGCAGGAGATGCTTTGACACCAGGACTCCTGCCCTGGGAAGACCTGGGATCTGGTTTGTAATAAAAACTCCGTTTCACTTTCAGTGACTAGGGCATAAGAACCTCTTTACGCTAACACCTGGCTGTAATCCCATGTGTGGAAAGGGAAATGAAGTGGGAATGAGATGGACTTCTGGCTTTAGTTGGAAAAGGGGGCTCAGAAAGCTGTAGCAGGAATAGGAGTAAAGCAGGTGAGAGAGGATGGTAGGATAGAGGGATGGGTGCAGAGCCTCCTAGAGTAGCCTAGACAGGGGAAAGAAGGGGAATTGCACCATTGCCTGGAATGTCCTAAGACATTGCTACTCAAAGGGATCAAGGGACCATTTGCATCAGCGTGATGGGGGAGCTTACCGGACATGCAGAATTTCAGGCCTCACCCCAGACTGCTGAGTCTGAATCTGCTCTACTTAATAAGATCCCCCAAGGATTTGTATGTACTAAAGGGTAATCAAACGCTGCTATCACACGTTAGAACTAGATCAAGATCAAGAGATCCTGGAGGATCAGTGAGTTATCTTTCTTCCCACTTTAGAGCTAAGGCACCTGAGTCCCAGGAAGATCAGGGATGTGCCCAAGGGAGAGATGGGAAGAGAATCTGATTCCCCAGAGGACATCATTTTTTCTTTAGAGATGGGGTGTACGTGGGTGGGGATTGTTGACAGGAAGTTCTATAGGCTGGAGGGACCTCGTGCCTCTGAGGATTGTCTGATGCATCAGGTGGTAGCAGCACAGAGCAGGCAACCCGAGGGAGCCCCTGGATCAAGCAACTTCCTGGCCACCTTTGCCAGGTGGGCACTGCATGAGTCCAGGGAATGCCTTTGACTACAATATAAACAGCACCCTGGGAGGTGTTGAATATTGCAGCCTGGCATCTCGGTGGCAACTTTCTAAATTCCTAACTTGCCAATGATAATGCATGTGGACACCGAGCTTCTCTTCATGAGGAGGGAATAATGCAAAGCCAGCGTTAGACCTCTCAGTACATTTCTGCTACTTCCATGCTAACTCTAGGCAGTGGGAAGAAGGCAGGGCCTTGCACATCTGGATTTCTGCAACTTTCAAGGCCCTTTACCATTCTAAGCCTGTTTCTCCACCTAAAAGTTATGGGCTAATAATATATCACAGTATTATTATATATGTTATGATAGATGTCCAGGAAACATTAGCTATTATTATTGCTACATGCTATCTCAAAAATCTACCTTTGAAATTGAATGGACACTTGAATGTATTTTATGATTATCTTCATTGAAACCCTAGGCTGAGGATGACCTTTCAGTCTTCCCTATCAATGCAACCAACACCATCTGCTCAACAAGTTAAAAAACTGGTAATTGTAAAATAACATGGTAAGAGATTGACAGATGCATATGTGAAGGCCCATTAGGATAAATGAAGGAATTATTAGTTCTTCCATAGACAATCAGGAGGAGCTGTAGAACACCATGGATAGAGGTCTTCCCTGTGGATAAGGAGGTCAAGGGTGTTCTAGGTAGAGGAAGAAGTATGAGCAAATGAAAAGAGGTGTGAAGGGGTATAGAGAAAAGAGTCCTTGGTATCATGACCACATTCAGAGATATAATTCAGTGGTGTTCATTACATTCACAATGTTGTGTTACTACTACCACCACCCGTTACCAAAACTTTTCCATCATCCCAAACAAATTCTGTACCAATTAAGCATGAACTTCCCATTCCCTACCTCTACCCAGCCCCTGGTAACCTGTATTCCAGTTTCTGACCCTATGAATTTATTATAAGTATTTCATATCAATTGACCAGCATTTTAAAATAAATGAAATAGAATTGAATAGAAAAGCTCAGAATGCATCAAACATAGGGAGAGTATTGTTTTGTGAACCTTGTTTCAGATATGCATGCGTGTGTTTGTGCCATATAAAATGCTTTTCCTAACATATGTTAGACTGAAAAGTTTGCAAGCCATTGCTCTATCACTTCCTCTTTTTTTTGTGTTTCTCATATTAGATTTTCATTTTTGAAATCCCTTTTAGTGTCTCCAATCATGGGATGGATCTCAAATTTCCTTTGAAGTCTGCTTTCTAAATTTATGTTTATCATTAATGAAACCATCTCCTTGTAGGCCAAGTCTTATTCATTTATTCAGTTATGTACCTCTGGCACCCAGGCTAGTAAGTATCCTTCACTCTGGTTGTGCATTAGGATGAACTATTTGCTTTTTCAAAGTATTTTACACGTCCCCAATCCTAGCCTTTTGTGTCAGACCCTTTTAAGATGAAGTTGATAGCCAATGGCATGGTACCTAGTAGGAACACACTACATTTTTTTTTTTCTGAATGAATGAATGAAGACCAAATTGCCTCCAAATTCCTATCACTTTGTACCATGTTGGTAAAAATTTTATGCAGAATATCAGTTCATGTCTACCCCATCCTCCTTCTGTGAGTTTAAATGATCAATAAGGCAAGTTAAGAATTTATGGTCTTATCTTTAACCAAACAAGATTTCTAGGGATTCTTGGGAAATTGTCACTACTCACTATGATTATATTGTATCATTATTTCTCAGAAAATGTTTATTGTTTAAATCTCTTGGCTGTGCTAATTTTGTGGCCTTTCTTTCAAATGATTCATCGGTAACTTTGTTCTGATCAGTACTTTGTTCGGATCTGCTGGGTACTTACTTTTCACTTCTCTTCTTTTTTCCTTTGTCCTTCACACAGATATTCCCCATGATGTTTATATGCTAGGATTTAATAAAGAGAGTGCGTGTGCATCTGTGTGTGTGTGTGTCTGTGTGTGTGTGTTTGAAGGAGAGGGAGAGAGAGATGCCTTTTTATACGTTGGCCCTGAGTATGATTGTCTGAAGTTATAAATCCTTTGAGCAAACTTGCATTTTTCAAGCACCCCCCAGTCTAGGCCTTGGAGCCAGCTAAAGCAGATGGGCAGGAGGCCCAGCTATCAGCAGTCCTAAGACTTCCATGAAAGAAATTGGAACCATGTTGTTATTTAACCCAAATTTCCACATAGGGCTCCTTACATAACTGATGAAATTGTTCCTGGTCCTGCCAAAGTGTACAGAGCTTTGTATCACTGTTGTGTATCTATCTATCCACCCCTGCTAAATAAATATTAAATATTGTGCCCAGAAGAGCTCTACATTGCTTCCTCTGGCCTGGCCTGGTAAAATCACCCAAGCGGCAGGAACTGTGGATCTTGGGGCTGAAACCTAGGCAAAGCAGGGTTATGGAGAACTTTGTTGTCTATTCTCCTTTGAGACAAGTATAATTTTTTAAAAACTTATGTGTGTTTTATTCCTTTTTGTTCCTCTCAGAACACGACTTAATGCTTTCCGAGAAGTGAAACCTGTGGAACTTCCTAACTGTAATTTAGTTAAAGGAATAGGTATGTATGCAAGAGGAGTGTGTGTCTCGTTTGTACTCGTAGTATTATATTGCTGTTTATTTGATTAGTAATCTATCTAATTTTGTTAAAGATTAAAACATTGAACCAAGAGAGTATTAATTCAGTAGTTAATTATAAGTACCAAGTTACTTGACATTGATTTCATCAACATATTACCTAGGAGTAGACAGTTTTTTGTTTGTTTTTATTTTGTTTTGTCAGTTTAACAAGAACAATAGTCAGAACAGTGAATGATTTTTTGGTAATATAACCTGAAGGATGGTAATATAACCAGAGGGATGAAAGGAGGGAATGATGTGAGAAAGAAAGTAGGGAATAAAGGGTAAATTTTAAAAAATCTCTCAAATAACTTTATAATTACCATGAGGCTTCTCATGCATCTCTATTTTAATACCAGGGAGGAAAAATTTTCCCAGAAGCTCTCAGCAGATTTCCCCTCAGATCTCATTAGCAGAGCTGGGTGACAGGCTCATGCCCTAGCTGCAAAGGAAGCTGGGAAAGTAATTATCCTTTCTCCACATGGGAGTTAGGTTCTATCATCAAGGACAGGGGGCAGGGGAATAACAGCTGATAGGCAAACAGCATCTGTCACAGGGCTCAACTCCACATCTGGTTTCAGCCAACCAGCTTTGATTTTTGAGAGCAACTGGTTTGAGACCTATGTTTTTATTTGGACTTTTTGTTTTGTTTTGTTTTTAGAATTGTTTATTCAGTTATCTAAGGTTGAGATAGTACTTGGAAAGGCTAGATCAGAAGAGATATTCAGTTAGCACGGTTTGACTTGACCAGATACCTTATGGAACATTTTTTTTTTCTGGAAAACAAATATGATATTTATATTGGATATCACTGGGTATTTGACAAGCAAACATCACTAAGAGTATAAATTCAAAATCAAATACCTCATTTGTCTCCAGATTAATTAAAATTTTAAAGATGTGCATGTACTTAAAATAAAACGAATTTGAAGATAGTGATATTTAACTGATATTTATAAGTAATAGTAAGCTCATATTCTTGGTTATATAAAATGTGTTGCTGTTTTATCTCAAGCATTTAGAATTTGCTTATATTTCCATCATGGTTTTCAGTGCTCCAAAAGGGTTTAACTGATTTGAAACTTTTAGATATAAATAGATATTTGTAACTTTACTCTATGTCTTGAAAAAACAGTAAGTTCTTTACAAAGGATCATACCGTTTATGAGTTTCCATCAATTGTATGTGAGAAGTTTCAGACTTGGAAAAAAAATGTTCCCTCCATCAATTTAAAACAAAGTGTATTAAGTTTAAAATTTAATGAACTTATTAATAATACTTATATCTTTTGACTTGCATATGATCACATTAGTTTGAGCACATAAATGAAAGAATGAATTATGATGAATGTATCAAAGAAATGCTAACTGTAGCCCCATTTTTGAGTTAGAAGTGATGGAGAAGGAAAGGGCTAGTTGATGCTTTCTGCACTAGTCTGAAACAATCTGTCCTGTCTGTTCTCTTTTCTGGCAGAAACTGGTTCTGAAGACTTGGAGATACTTCCTAATGGACTGGCTTTCATTAGCTCCGTGAGCGTCATCTTTTCCTTATTGAACTCTAGAACATTTTCTAGGACTAAGCTTAGATCTTTCACTTAAGCTTTCCATATATAGGTGCCTTCTTTAAAATAAGATGAACAAAGTCACATCGCTCAGCAACCAAACCCTATGCTGTATACGCATTTGCCACTAGCATTATTATGATTGTGTGCATTCCATGTATATTAGTATTCTTGTTTGTGCACGGAACTCTTATATGACCTTATCTTCCATTGTAGCAACTTGTTTGTGAGTTCAGTGAATTGTCCATTTAACACTCTATTCTTTGAATCACTCAACTGGTATATTCAATAAAAATTTGCTGAATGGAGTGTATGTTTCTATATACCTCCTCATGTGTCATTTAGATTTTTACATTATTTTTTCCTACATTTTTTCAGAATAAGCCCTTCAATTTAAAAACTCTAAGTCATGCCATGATTTCCAAACCATAAAGAGAGAAGCCACCATGTTTGTTGAACATTCCCTGCATATATATCACTGTAGTAGGCGATATAGCTCAAAA
This sequence comes from Chaetophractus vellerosus, assembly GCA_004027955.1. Lineage (NCBI taxonomy): Eukaryota > Metazoa > Chordata > Mammalia > Cingulata > Chlamyphoridae > Chaetophractus > Chaetophractus vellerosus. Next base: position 10,158 of record PVKH010001171.1, on the reverse strand, counting down.
CAGAAGAAGCCAATGATCTAGTCTAGGACTTCATAACAGAAACAAAACAGTTGATAGGGTACAGTACACAAGTCATCCAGGTGTTTTAAGAAAATCTTTGCTGCCTGTTGTAATTTATTTAGTCCAATTTTCTCTTATGAAGATGGAGAACTAGTCATCCTCTAAAGCAGTATCTTGGAAACATTTTCTTAAGCAACAGAATGCATTATTTCAAGCAAAATCTTATAAGGGACCCCAATATATATATAAAGCAAATAACCGCTTTGTTGTTTTAGATTTCCTTTGAGGTCTAAGAAAGGAGGAGTTCCCCGAGCCCACTGGACTTCCCCTAAACCTCTGTCCCTGAGATCCTTCCAAGGAAGTTTCCAGGAGATTGTTTGAGAACCATGACTGAATGTTGTTAAAAGGGAAATTTTAGGATGTAAAAATATTACTAAGATAAAAGTTTTCTTTAAAATCCTAGGAACAAAACAAAACAAACACAAAAAACAAACCATGACCAATGTTCTCTGTATTCCTTTCTTGTATTATTGGAGATCTTAGTAATTGCACTTTTGTTCTGCTCTTCCTTTTATTTTTTAGCTTTTTATTTTGAAATAATTTCAAACTCACAGGACAGTTACAAAAGTAATACCAAACCCATACAGAGAACTCCAACCTACTCCTACCCACCCACCCAGATACCCAGACCCACCATTCACGCTTCCATTGTTTATCTTTCTTGTGGGGTGGAAGCAGTAGTGTGGTATCACATGGCTTTGCTGCAGATGATGAAAGAACCTGTGTCTGTGTGTTGTGTGGAGTGGCCGGTGGAGCATGTGGCCTCCAAAGCCCTGCCTGGGCCTATCGTGTAAGCCAGCCAGAGGTCAGCTCTATGACTGGGAGCAGACAGTACGAACCCATGTGCCATCTGGCAACCCCATCAGTATTTGAAGTATTTGTCTGTGCCTGTTAACTCTCTTCCATTTTTCACAAGGGATTGAAATATCCTGGAATAAAGAGCTTTGAACCGAATAAGCCTGGAAAAATGCTTCTGATGGACCTGAATGAGAAAGACACCAAAGTGTTGGAATTGAAGATCACTGGAAGTACATTCGATTCGTCTTCATTTAACCCTCATGGGATTAGCACTTTCACAGATGAAGGTAACAATATTGAATGTTGACTTAAAATAAAAGCACATTTTTAAAAAACACAGGAAAAACACATTGCAATGAATGAATATTTCTGCTTACCCAACCAAAGCGTAATCATGAATAATGTCATTCTCGGTTTTAAACTTACCTCTTGTGTTAGTTAAATGTAATGTTATAACCACCCAAGTGCTTGAGAATGCTAAAATAGTTAAGATTTGTAAGGCATCTAATTTTTAAAGTAAAAACAGTCACATTAGCCCTATAATTACCGTAATAATAATATTCAGCCCTAATCATTATAGTTTTTCCATTTATAAAAATTTAAAAGATGCAGGCATGTAGAGGAATAGATTTCTCTAACCTACAGCCTCTGCAACCTGTAGATTCAGGGCCAGAAAATCATCATGGTCAGCTTTCTCACAGCTCCTCACTTTCAATGCCTCCCTGTCCACTGGTTCCCCTGTTCCATCTTCAAACTGGTCCTTCACATTTGGAGAAACTTCAGCATAGCTTGTTGCCCCTTCCCTTTTGTTTTGAGCTCATTCTTTCCCTTCTATTTGCTGTCATTTCCTTAGTCTGTACATTAATTCTCAACCCTAGTTGCCCACAGAATCACCTGGGGACTTAAAAAAAAGCCTGATACCCAGGCCCAGCCCCAGCAATTCTGATTCAGTTGGTCTGGGAGGGGCCTGGGAGGCAGTTCCTGTTAAAAGTTTGTTAAAAACGTAAGGTCAGGGATGAAGACCATGTCTGTACCCATGGTCTCCATTTGTTCATTAGCTGTTCCCTCCTTCAGTCCTTCTTCTGGTCTTTTCCCCATTGTGGGTGGCTAAAAGTGTTGCTTTGAAAGTCATCAACGACGTCCTTATTATTACAAACCCTCCATCCCTTCCTCCCTTCCAACCTTTATTCTTTCCTTCCCCTTTCTTTCCTTTCTTTCTTTTTTTTCTTGCCATGTCTTTTTATGCTGTTGACCACTTTCTCCTTCGAGTAAACTGCTCTTCTCTGGTATTCCAAGACACTCACCTGTCCTGGTTTGGATCCTACTGCAGTTTTCTCTGCTGCTCCCTGTTTTGTCACTCATTTCCAGTTCTCTGAGAATTCCCCAAAGACTTGATCTTTTATCCCCTCTTTACTTTATCTATTTCAGAAAGCACAACCATGTGACAGCCCTAACTCATCTTGCTTTCTAAGAAAATACTCTCAAACATGAGCTATTTTTTATTTAAGTCAGCTCTTCAGTTCCATTCCTTCAAGTGCTAACTAGGTACTTCTTATTTGGCTGCCTCTCCTATGGCCACTTCAAACTCAAAATATCGAGAAAGGTTTTTCTGTCCTTTAATCTTCCCTTCTTCACCTCTCCATCATGTGGCTTCCCTTCTTATATACATACTTTCCCCTTTCAATGGTCACTCCACCAATGCATCAACATTACATAGTATTTTTTAAATACTTATTTTTTTAATTCATAGAAATAGTGTTGTGTGTGCGTGCATTTTTTTTTTAAAGAAGGTACCAGGGATTGAACCCAGGACCTCATACATGGGAAGTGGGGGCTCAACCACTTGAGCTACATCCACTCCCTTAGTGTGTATATGCTTTTAAAAATAAAAATGGGAAATGTTACAAAAACCCTTCTGAACATTGCTTTTGCATTAAATACTACATCCTGGACTTCTTTCTATGACAGTGCATTTAGAGCTACTTTGCAATGGCTATTCAGGATTCAGCTGCTTGGGAGTACCGTAATGTAGTTCATCTGGGTTGTTTCCAACTTTATGCTTATTGCAAACAATGTCAAAATAAACATTTTGTACATATACCTTTTGTAAGTATTTCATTAGGGTAAATTCCTAGAAGTAAAATCTGCTGCACAAAATGTTCGTCCAGGTTTTAATTCTCACTTACGTTTGATTTCTGACTCCCTCATTCCTCAGCCATTCAGAGTGTTTTGATTTTTTCAAAATTTTCCCATTTCCTTTATTTTCCTTATCGTGCAAACCCTTATCTCCACATGTCTGGATTATTCTTATAGCCTCAGTTTATGTCACACTGTATTAGTCAGCCAAAAAGGTGCTGATGCAAAGTACCAGAAATCTGTTGGCTTTTATAAAGGGTATATATTTGGGGTAAAAGCTTACAGTTACAAGTCCCTAAAGAGTCCGACTCAAGGCTGTTTTCTCACCAAAGTCAGTTGCCACGCATTGAAGCAAGATGGCAGGCTATCTCTGCTGGTCTCTCCTTCCTTCTTCCTCTTGAGGCAGTGTGGGTCCAGCTTCTTCTGATCTCAGCTGCAGGCTGGCATAGGGCTTGTCTCTCAGGGCTTTCTATACCAGCTGCAAACTATCAGGTGAATGGCTCATCTCTCCCTGGGCTTCAAGATGAAAAGGTGACCAAGTTCTCTCCTCTTCCCTGTCTATGTAGCACTCTCTCTCTTCCTAGGTGTCTTCTTGAGTGAGTGTCCATTTTTCAGCTCACCAAGGGGGTGGGGACTCAATCCTGAGTCATGCCCTACTGATGTGGTTGAATTAAAGCCCTAATCTTAACAAATAATTTAATCAAGACAGTCAGCTGAATCTAATGTATTCAAAGGGTATTACACCCAGAGGAACAGACCAGTTTACAAACACAATCCTTCTCTATTTTGGAGTTTATGCATAATCTCAAACTGCCTCACACACCTTAGTTCAAAGCCCCCCCCCCCCCAAATAAGCCCTATATCTTTACCCTATAACTTAACAAGACTGGTGCTGACTCCCTCTATGGCTTCATCTCCTCCCACTCCTTTTGCTCACTCAGCTGCAACCACCCTGGCCTTCTCATTATTAAGTGAACGTGCCAAGGATGCTCCAGCCTCAGGGCCTTTTCATATTCTCTTCCCTTACTTCATTCAGGTCTCTGCTCTAATGTTACATCTTTGGAGAGGATTTCCCTGATTTCCCGAAGAAATGACTCCATTCCTAGCCATCCCTTTATCCTATTTCATTTTTTCTTTGTAGCACTTAACTCCAACTAAAATAAATGAAACACTTGTGTGCTGAACAGATTAATGAAGAGCTTCTCTGTTCAAGTCTATTTAGTTCAACTTACTAAACTTTGCACTGTTTTTATGTAAACACCAATTCGAACATGTCAAAGTTTCCCGAAGATTTACTGCTTCTTAAGGCAAAGACCATAATCTCACTTCCCTGGCCAATTATGATCACATCTTGACCACTTAGAGTGATCTCCTTAATTTCCCAAAGTTACATAGACTCGTGGATGCTGCTTCCCTTTGTCTCTCAGATGTTCTTCTGTGGTACCTATTATCTTACGCTGAGTAGATGTAGACTGCCTGGCCAGGCCTTCTCAGACTTGTAGTTCCTTCAGCTTTTATATCTTTTATCTCAACTCTGCATCTCACTGCAACCATCTTGAAATAAAAAGCTTAACAAGCTCTCTGAAGTTTTAGTTTTGGTGCTGCTTGTTTTTAAGTTGAGGATTTACCCTTCTCCCATCCCCCGTGGAGTTTTTAGTTTTCAGAAATTGTCACTGGTACTTCCTTTAGCCACTTTTCTTTGGAGTGATTGCAAATGTATCTCTCTACAAAAAGATGAAAATATTCTATCTGCTTGACATCCTAAGTACTAGCTGGAGGTTCAAATTGCTTTTTGGAGACAGGGCTGACAGTTTAGAGCTCAGTTAATGTTTCGATTTTTGTTTTTAATCTCCTCTCAGATAATACTGTGTACCTGCTGGTGGTGAACCATCCGAATAGTAAGACAACAGTGGAGGTGTTTAAATTTCAAGAAGAAGAAAAATCACTTTTGCATCTGAAAACCATCAGACACGAACTTCTGCCCAAGTACTGTCCTGAGATGAGTCATATTTCTAGTTTTCTTTAGCACCAGAGATTGACGGATCTACTTTTACTTTTTCCTTTTGGCCAGGAGGGTTATGGCTGTTCAACTCCACTTTCTAGTGATCACAAACACCTGCAAATGTTCTTCTGCAGAAACTTTTGAGGACTCCAGCACCTCAGAGGCAGTTCCTCCTCCTCCTCCCTCATTTTCCAGGCAGGGCTGGCTGCTGTCTCCTGGCTTCAGGATCTCTATTTGAGCTTTTACTCAGAAAACCTCTGCTCTCCTCCCAGGCTAGATTTAGTATTTCAAACCTAAGCTAACTTCATAGACAAATGCCACATCTTGAGCATTTTTATTGATTGATTTTAAAAATTTTTTGAAAATAGAGTCTTAGATGTTTCTGTGTATTAGAAACATACCCAAGAGGAGATGCGAAATTGGGTGCATCTAAAGACCTCCATGCACTGCCTCTACTGCTGTCCAGTTCCATACCATCTGTGTAATAGCAGATCTGTGGGAACACTCAGCTCAATCCAAGGCTCTTTGACAATATGACATATGGAGAATGAAACACCCAAGGTTGCACAATTCCCGTCAATCCAACCCAAGTCAATTTCCCTGCTTGCCCATAAGGCTAGTGATGGATTTAGGACAACCATCTGACACCATCTTCCAAAACGATTTTACCCCCTAATCATTATGATTTTTTCTAGAATCCCAACCTCTCTTTGTATAATTTATTCCTGGCTTTAGACCAACTCAGTAAATCCAGATTTTTGTTAAATAGTTTATTATTTACATGCAGGTACCTAGGGCCTGGCACATAGTGTGTGCTCGGTGCTACCACGTCCCTTCCTCTCCTTTCTTACCTGGTGGTTTGACAGTGAGGAAACTAAAATAGAGAGAAAGTGAGTTACTGGATGAAGGTCAATCACCTAATCAGTGGCCAAGTGAGAACTAGAGCCCAGGTCTTAGTCTGTACCGATAGGATGAGTAAAAGTTCAGAGAACACCTTTTAGTCGGAGAGTTTCTTCTTACATTTATTCAATAAATATATTTTAGAAAGAGTGTGAGGTCCCTGGGTGTCTGAAAAATGTGTATAACACTAAGATCTGAATCAGGGAAATGTATGTCGCATGGAGAAGTCGGGTGAAGGATAATAATGACTAATAAGTTAATGACCTTTGACTATGTCAGGTACTGCACTGAGCAAGTAAAATGTTTTATAAATACCATCTGAATTAGGATTTACTATTACTCATTTTAGATTTTAAAAAATTGAGGCTTAGAGGATATATTAACTTGCCCCAGGTGACACAACCAGTAAATGGTAGAGTTGGGATTTTAATCCTGGTAATTTGAGCACGGAGCTGGTGCTCCGAGCCAATATGATATGATGAAAACCTGTTTTATTTATTTCACCGTTTAATCCTGGAAGTCTCAGGTTTGTCCAGTTTCCCAGGGTTAGTGTAGTTTTTGGGAGCCCTGTTGCAAAAATTCTGATCTTTGGCAGCATAAAACCATACTGAACCTAACCACGGCAATGCCACAAGGATTAGCCAGGTGTATTTTCTGCTTCGTATTTGTTGTTGTTTGTAGCATTAATCATTATATAACTAAATATATTATAATTTAAACATGTTATTATTAATACTAAAGCAATGGTCATTATTGATCATTAACTATCGGCCAGGTATGGTGCCAAGATCTTTATATTCATTATTTCATTTTATTCTTACCCCGATGTTTCAAGGAACAGAGAGGACACTGAGGTGCAGAGAAGTGGCTCAGAGCTTAGTTATGTGCTCAGACCACATGAAATGATAGCAAGCAACATCAGGATTCAAATTGGAGTCCATCAGATTTCAAAACTATTACTCTAAACCATTCCATGCTCCTTCTTTTTATGAAAAACAGAGAAATGATAGCAAAGCATACTAATTTCTGAAACATACTTTAAAAAAAAAACAAAAAACAGAGAAAAACCAACTTCCGGGTTTATGTCTGGAGCCTATATCAACTAATTCTAAATTCCTAGACCTTGTTCTTCTTGGACTAAGAGTGGCTGCCGCTGATTGAGGATTTAGTGGGTACCAGGCTCCCTGGGAAGCACACAACAGGCATTGTCTCATTGCAATTCCTGCCGCAACTTCACAAACTAAAGATTCTGACCCTTAGTCTTCTAATAATGAGCTGTATGACCTTGAGAAAATCATTTGACCTTTCTTTACAGATGAGAAAACTGAGGCTCTGTAAGCTTCCACAATTTGTCCAGGAGCCCAGAGCTGCATCAGAGCTGATGCTTTGTCCATTACGCTATCCACAATAGAGCCAAGATAATTCTCTCCCAGATAATGGCCATGGGGAACTTCTATCACCTCAATCAGCAAAGAATGACTCACTTACATTTTTGGTGTTGTATCTATTAAAGCAGAAAAATAGACTCATATATCGTACATTTTCAGTAACAGATAGACAATCAAAATCAAGAAAAAAGCACCATAGCATCCTATTTCTGAGCATTCTTGTGCATAGTTATTTTACACAGGTTAGAATCATGAAACTTTAAGGCTGAAAGAGTGGTCCACCATCCTTCTGTTATAGATAAGGAAACTGAGTCCAAGCATGTGACATGGTTTTTCCTAGGTCACACAGCTAATAGTAGCAGAACTTTAACTAAAATGCAAGTCTGCAGATGCCAGCTCAGTGTTTTTTCCGCTGCCTTATGCCTCATGATGCCTTGAATTGAATGGAGTAAGTTCTATATTGGCACAGATTAATTTTGCACCAATAATGACTCCTGGCCTAATTTAATGCCGATATAATTTAGTATATCTAAACACACACACACGTACAAACTCTAACACTATTTTAAAGATACAACTAAGGGAACTTTTATATTACATTGCTGTAATAATCTCTTTAAGAAATCTTAGTGTAATTATCGTCTTTGGGGCTTGTATAGGTGGAAATGATCTCCTATATATTCAGTGCCACAACAGCTAGTGTGAAGACTCCATCCCATAACTTGATTTTAGGAATAGACATTAATGGATGCCAATTCATAATCCTGCAATGCACAATACCTTCACCCATATATCATGTGTTGTGTGTGTGTTTTAATTGCAGTTTGAATGATATCGTCGCTTTGGGACCTGAGAGCTTTTATGGCACAAATGATCACTATTTTGTTGACAACTACTTAAAATCTTGGGAGTTGTATTTGGGTTTAGCATGGTCATATGTTGTTTACTATGGTCCAAATGAAGTTCGAGTTGTGGCAGACCATTTTGATTTTGCTAATGGAATCAACCTTTCACCTGACGGCAAGTATGTGAACTCTCTAAAACGAAATGCATTTCCCCTGATTCTCATTATATATCTTTATAGCAGGAGTTCTTAACAAGGGGTCCGTGACCTTGAATTGTAATTCAAAAAAAACATGATTCTTGTGGGGATGTGTTGGTGTGGGTGTGATATGTTTATTAAATAATACACAGTATAGTGTGGACTTAGTAAAGGGTCCATGGTTTTCACCTGACTGGCAAAGGGGTCCGTGGAACAGAAAGGTTAAGGACTCCTGCTTTATAGCATATTCCTTTTTTAAAATAATATGATACATCTTAGCATGCTGTCCTATTAAAATGAAATTAGTAAAAATGTAAAATATACCTTTAGGGGCTAAAATTTATCAAATCATAATTTTCTATTTTATAAAGGCATACTATTTTGATTTTCTCATGGGATAAAAGGAATGTTTCACAGACCAGCATTGGTCTGAAGACCACACTTTGAGTAACATGAGAATATATATTTAAAATCTATGTATCCACCCATCTATACCCTTGCTCACATTGTATTGTCAAGCATTTCAGAGGATTAGCCACATATATCTAGAAAAAACTATACAGACAGCTTTCAGTTAGTTGTATCATCTCCTGTTCTTCCAAGATAGCAGATGATCAAGCAGTCATTTGTTTTTGTGTTTTGGGACACAGTGTGTGTGTGCTTAGACTAACTGCAGGTATTTATGATGGGTGTGGTCTTGCACTTTGTACATAATACTAAATCCGAAGGGTCAGGATAGACTTAGGGTAGGGAGATTCTCTCAGATCCGGGCCAAGCACATTGTCTTCACTCACACCTTCCCTGACCTACACACAGGGGCTTGTTGTCAAAGGGCTTTCCTGCAGCCTGCCCTGAGAACTCAGCTTGCCACTACAGTAACAAACTAGGACAAGCACTGCCATGCATTTTGCTCCCCAATCATTGAGAGCTGATGTTAGGGCTAAGTTCCTTTCCTACTGATCAGGGGCAACTAGGTTCCCACCTTTAGAAATAACTTTTCAGAGGCTAAACCCCTTTGGGCACTGTAAACTACTTGGGTTCTTTCAGAACTTGGTGTGCTTTCAAATGGGTTCTACTTCCCAATCCCTCAGCAAAGTTCTTTCCTAGGAAGAGTTATTACTACTTCACTGTAACCTTTTGAATTGCATTATTTCAAGTGCTTTGATGTCGCTCTTTCTTCTTTGAAGGTATGTCTATATATCTGAATTACTGGCTCATAAGATTCATGTGTATGAAAGGCATGCTAATTGGACTTTAACTCTGTTGAAGGTAAGATGTATTAACACTATAAGTTTGCAGAGTGATAATTAGATTCTAATTGATTTACAAAATTAAAAGCAAAGAAAAAAGGGTTGTTTAATTGGAGTGGGTGAGAACCAATTTTTCACTCCTTTATTAAGAGTCATCAGCATCGTTATGCATTTATTTGCTGTTCCCTTTTGCTCAGCTGCGGAGTGGGAAACAGCGGAGCACACATCTCACCTGGGGAAATTTGATTCTTTCTGTTCTAGTTAGTTTTAAGTTGGACTTTGTGTTCCCAGGCTGCCTCCCCTCCTCCCTCCCTCCCTTCCTTTTTTCCTCCATGTTGATGTCAAAGCGAAGAAATAGCTTCAACTTGTACTGAATTCTGGAGTGTTCTCCACAATATTTATGAAGCCCGGGTGCCCATGCTGGCCGTTGCGGGCCCATGTGATGTCACTGCCCCTCACTGCGCTGCCTTCCTCTCCAACAGCTCTCCCTCCCGCTGCCTCTCCTGCCTCTCGTTCCTGGAACTCACCAGGTGGGGCTCTGCCTCAAGACAATGTCTACTGCACTCTGCACCCAGATTGCCA
>PVKH010001170.1:0-31835 GCA_004027955.1 Chaetophractus vellerosus | reverse complement strand
AAAAAAAAAAAAAAAAAAAAAGGTGAGTGGTTAAACAGTGGTAAATTCATACCATGGAATACCACGCAGCAATAAAAAGGAATGGACTACTGATATAGGCATTAACTTGGATAGATCTCAAGGGCATTGTGCTGCGTGAGAAAAAAAGCCAGTCTTAAAGGTCACATACCTTTAAGGTCACATGATTTATTTACGTAACTTTCTCAACATAACAAAATTATAGAGATATAAAACAGGTTAGTAGTTGCCAAAGGTTGGGGATGATGGACAAGGCAAAGGGGAAGGGAGAAGGGGTGAGTCAGAAGGTAGAAACATAAAGGGGAAGCATGAAGGAGATCTTTGTGGTGATATAACTATTCTTTATCTTCATTGTGGTGGTGGTGACAGGAATGTATGCATGTGATAAAATGACATGTGCTGTATACATGTATTATACCAATGTCAGTTTCCTCATTTTAATATTATACTATAACTATATAAGTTGTAACCACTGAGGGAAATGGAGAGAAGGGTATATGGGACCTTTCTGAAATATCTTTTGCAACTTCCTGTAAATCTATAATTATTTCAAAGTAAAAAGTTTTTAAGAAAAAAAAAAAACCCTATCTTATGCCAATTTGTACCACTGCAGGGTTACTCCAGACTAACTGTATGCTGAAAATTGCTTCTTCTGAGACTGCCGGTTCCCGCTTTCTCTCCCCTTAGATAGGTCTTCTACCTGCACTTAGAGTTCACTTGTTCACTAATTGTCGTGGAGACTTTAAATCCATAGCGTATGCTTTTCACTTTGCTATTCTAGTGTCTCTTAGCCTCAGGGGTGTTTGGCAGCCACATCCTCATGGATTTGACAGAAGTAACTTATTACTCTCAACCTCATTTAGAAGCACGGTTCGGGAAAATGGAAAAATCTTTCCACTGTTCAAAAGTGCTAATGTTGGTAGAACATAGTCACTGCTGTGGTAAATTCAAGATATTATGTAAGAATTAGGAAGCCACAGCCCAATATAGGAAGGAAATATGGTGCGGTAGAGAAAATACTTGCTTGAATGCTAGAGGCCTAAGTTAACTGTTTGTGCCACCTTGGTCAAGTCACTGTTCCTGAGTTAAATGTGGGGTTTGGGAAAATAATTTGTGATATGTTTGCCTGCTATAAAATACCATTGCTCCCAAAGCACCATCAGAGAAAGGAAAGCTAATATTTTTCAGGAAAAAATCTTGTTACCTTGAAACCTTGAAAGGCAGAAAAGGAGCTCTAGAATGTGCTAGAATGTGCTCTACATTTCACCATCACTCGCTGTCATTATTTTAAAATAATTAATGATAGCCAGTTTGAACAAATCCCAAATAAAAGGGACACTTTTCAGGAAATATTGTAGAGAGAAAGTGACAAACTTTTCCAAGGCAGTGTACCAACTACATCTCCAGTTGCTTAAGACAAAATTGTTCTTTGGGGTACTGTTCTTTGGACTTATCTTCCCTGTTCATTTGATTCATTCATATAGTCACTTTTGTGACAGCTCAGGGCAACTCAGAAAAGGGTTGTACTGCCACTGGCAACAATTAAAGACGTTTCCTGTGCTTGCACCCTTCGGGGTCAATCCTGCTGTTTCAAAGAATGAATTTAAAAGAATTTTTTTTTCCAGTCAAGGAAGGAAGCAAAAGGTCCATGGCTTGTGAATGAGTTCAGGACATTTCTCCAAAGAAATCAATGAAGGATAATAAAGAGTCATTTGGCCCTAAATGGACATTTTTAGAATCTCTAGCAACCTACTTTGGGGATTTTGTTTTATTTTGTATTTATTTCCTCTCTGTTTTATTTGTTACCATCTGGGAACAGCTCATTTCTGGCAGCTTTTTTTTCCTACTGACTAATTTATCTAATTTCTGGTGACCTAAAGTAACTTAAAGAGAATATGAGAGCTGAAAGAAAATTTTTAAATTGCCTACACCAACGCCTCATTCAACAGTTCAGTAAATTGAAACCCAAGTCATTAAACGAAGTGCCCAGTGTCAAAGATCTGCCCAGTGGCATGGCTGGACTAGAACTCCACTTCCTGAGTGCCAGGCCCATACTCTCCATGGGATTCCCCCTCTCTCTTTCAGGTTGGAAAAAAATTCTATAGTGTTTGCTAGTCAGAGCCTCAAACTCTCCAAAGCTACTAACTGCATTTGAAAACTTCTAACACCTAAATTGCACAGGAATATTCTATTTGGTGAGCCCCAATGCTCATCAAACTGTTTTAATTCTTCATGTGTGATTCGATCTGGAGTGGACTCAGAAGATTGTTTATACCATTTTTAATGGGCAACCTTATATAGCACATATTTATTTGCTTTTTTTCCATTTTTTTATTTTTTAAAGATACTTCAATTACATAAATGTTACAGAGAAGATGTAGGGGATTCCCATATGCCCTGCTCCCCACACCTCCCACATTTTCCCACATTAGCAACATCTTTCATTGTGTGGTTACATTCATTGCAATTGATAGACACATTTTGGAGCATTGCCACTAAGCATGGATTATAGTTTACACTGTAGTTTACACTCTCTCCCACTCAATTCTGTAGGTTATGGCAAGATATATAATGGCCTATTTGTTGTTGTAATGTCATTCAGGACAATTCCCAAGTCCCGAAAATGCCCCCATATTACACGTGTTTTTCCCTCTCTCTACCCTCAGAACCTCCGGTAGCCACTGCCTCCACATCAATGATAAAAGTTCTTCCATTGCTAGAATCACAATAAGTCTATAATAGAATACTAATAAGTCTACTTTAGTCCATAGCTCATTCCCAGCACATATTTATTGAAAGCTTTTAATATGTCAGTCCTTAGGCTAAGCACTTTATATGGGTTATCGCATTTAATCATGACAACAATCCAATGAGTTAGATATTATTACTCCCAGTTTTCAGGAAACTGAGATTTAGAGAAGTTAGTAAACAGTCTTAAGATCACACATCTAATCTAGGTCAATCTAATTCTGCACCCAAGACTTAACCAATATGTGTTTCAGAGATGCAGACCTCTAAATTACTTGACTATTCTTTCCAAATCTCATGCGAATTTTTCTTTATCAAAATACATGTCTGGATTTCTCACTCCAATATTCAGTTTAAGGAACAAGTAGACTTTAGGAAAAGGTACATTCCTATTAATCACTGAAACAATGTGTATTACCCTGTGAGGAAAACTGTAACGAACAATGTAATAAGACTGAGTTTTATTGTACATTTAACCAGCTTTGACTCTGTCCCCAATGAGGAACTAAACTATGTGAGCTCAACAGAGACACCCAGTCATTTTGATACTTGCCCCACTGTAAGAATCCAGGAGGTCAAGACTGATCTCACAAATAAGCTAGTAATCTTATACTCTTTTCTGCTTCCATGCCTCCATTAATTTTCATTTCTACCTTTAAGGATTTAAAATTACTTGCATGTTGCATAGTACCCTACACAGAGAAGACAGGGCATCTTTTCTGATCAGCCATATATGTAGAGGCAGAATAGTGTAGTGAGCAAGCCATTTACCAGCTGTGTCTTGACTGATTTTTTCACCTCTATTTCCTAAGCTATAAAATAATTAATAACTATACCTACATGGTAGGGTTGTTATGAAGATTAAATGAGATAATACTTATCAAGCACTCAGAACAGTACTCAGTAAATGTTACTCTTTTTATTGTGGGGAGGATAGAAAAGGATGTTATTATGAGAATAATCAAAAATGGGAGTGACCTCACTTTCATAACTATCGCGGTATTTAAGGACTGTCGAGAAGAACAGGTCTGTATTAACTATTGTAAACTAAAATTATTACTTCTGGCTATATCCTCCAAAATCCTACTTGTTCCTATCAGTTCTTGACATCACCCGTATCTAATAGTTAATTCCCCCTGGTGGGTTCCTCAGAGATCCTATTGTTCTTGCCATAAGAGCAACTGAAACATTTTTAATATTTTTCTGTAGTTGTGAAAAATTATCAGTAACACTTTCCTTGAAAACTTTGCAGCCCGAGTCATGCTTTATGATGTGAAACTCTGCAGACTAAACCTTAAACACACACTGAAGATGACCCAACTGTCTTTTAAGGAAAATACTGGCTTGCCTTACAGGTATCCCAGTAACCTGTCTCAGTGCTGAGGTGACACGGCCTTCTTTTCAGACAAGAATCCATATTAGGTCCTCAGTTTTGTTTTGTTTTTTGTTCAAAAGATTATCACCTTTAACCACATGCTTAACAAGAAGCCCATTAGTGCAGTGGTGAAGCACAAGACTAACAGAGCCAGGGAGACCTGTATTTGAATCCTGCCACTTCGCAGCTATATGACCCTTTGGGAGTCATTTAACCTCAGTGAGCTTCACTTTCCCCATCTGCAAAAATGGGAATAATAATAGTCCTCTTAGGACTTAGGAGGATTAAAGAAGATAATGCATATAAAGTACTTAATCTTCAACAACATATAACAGTCATTATTGCTGGGAAATGCTCTCAAGAATGACACAGAACTTGAGCAACTCCTACCAAAACCATGAATGAGAGAACAGATGTTTATAGAAGATGTTCCTCTAAAACACATCCCTGGATAAAGTAGAACCATTAGAAGATAATATACTTGCATTTAGTTAACTTTATAATGATATATCTTATATCATTATAAGGCCCCATGATAGAGTAAAAAGAACATAGGCCCTAGAATCAGACAAGGTCTTGGTCTCAACTGCAGGTTTACCCATTACTACCTATGTGACCTTGTGGAAGTTAAACTGTTCAAGGCTGAGTCTCCTTATTAAAAGAGTATAATGATACCTCTAAAAGTTAGTTTTAAGATTTGAATAAAGATGTTTATGAGGGTTAGATAAAATAAGTCATGCAGAGTCCCTAGTACAGCTCCTGACACATAGTAGACACTCAACAAATGTCAGCCACTTGCAGTGAAATTTTATATTATTGTATAGCTATAAAATTTTGATGAGACTACTATCCCCACTTATTCTTATTGCCCCTTATCTAAAGCTTCAAGGTAAAACATTCCTTTTATATTACAATCCTAGTAAAATCTTTACTTTCCCTTAGCATGCTTTTCTTGTTCTGATAAAAATCATGTAACTGATTGAGTCTCCCTTTTTATCTTGGCTGCCAGGAAGCTCTGAGACAACTAAATTCAACTCTAGTAAAAACATTGACCCTAGGGGTGTTGCATATTGTATCATCTTCCCGGGATTGACTTCTACTTTCAACCATTTTAAAATTATTACAAGACACCTCAAATCTTTTATAGAATGTGGAAAGCTATTAATCAAGGTCTAGAGGAAGACAGTGAATTAAGTATTATGAAAAAAGCACCAGGATTTTATTGGGATATTCAAGCCTACCTATTTCTCATACTTGACCCTCTCCTTGGGCAATTCATTTAACCTTTCAGATCTTATTTTTCTCGTATAAATCAGGAATAATAATTTCTACAGAACTCTCAGAATCATTTGTGTAAACAAGTATACTTCGTAATCTGTCCCATACTATATCTAGGTGGGGTGCTATTATTTTTATAATCAGAAAAGCAGTGAATGTTCAAACAAATGAAGGTGTACATGTACAGAGAGATGATGGTGCAGCACTGTGGACACCTGCAGGCAAACACAGAAAAGGTGGCAATGGGGGCCCTACGCAGCTTACTAGAAAGTGCTAGCTGTACTCCCTGAAAAAGAAGAAAAAGCATGACAGAAATGAAGGTAAACACCTCAAGGGACGATCCCAATTCCATAATATCACCAGCAAAATTGTTTCTTAGCTCTAATCTAAACTGATTTGCTTAGAGAACAGTGATATGAGACTATAGTTGGTTCCCCAGTGAGCCTGTAAGCTGTACCCTTTGCTCTCACCAGATGCATGATAAAAACAGGTTGTGCATGGCAAAGGGGACTTGTAATGTGGAAACCCAAAATCTCTCCTGAATGCCCTTCCAATGACAGCAGACACATCATACCAACGGGTACATCCAAAAGTACTCAAATAGTATTAATGTAATTCGGGGGGGGGGGGGTTAAAAAGCTAAATTTGGTCTAGAACTGAGCAGCTCTTAATAATAGGCAAGGTGGGTGTTTCTCCATTTTTAGAATAATTTGCTGACTTATTCCAGGAGTTCAGATGCTCTCACAGCATCTCTAAGTCTTTTATTCCAGAAATCCATACCCCTCACTAATACTTAGTACAACAGCTATCTGTCCATGATGATGAGGGAGAAGCTAGAGTTGAAAGTCACAGGTTCAAGTGTCAGATCCACTCCTTACTAATGTGTGAATGAGTTCAAGTCACTCAATTGTCATTATTAACATACACAAGGCCTTATTATTTGCCAGTGACCTTTGAAGGCATTAAACCTTTAACCCTCACAGAAATCTTTCCCACATTATTTTACAAATAACAAGAACTGGGACTTAGAACAGTAAAGCAACTTGCCCACAACCAAAAAGCTAGTAAGTGGCCTACCAGCAACTGGACTCAAACCACGATTCCAAGCCCATGGTCTTAACCACTGTTTTAACACTGCTTTTGTAAACCTTGCTTTCTTCATCTGTAAAATAAAAGAATGATAATACCGATACTATATTTCTCACAGTTGTTATGAGCATCAAACAGAATCATGGAAGAAGCATAAAGTACTACACAAATGTTATACGTTCCTACTAAGTCAGCATGCATTTCCTTATACCAACGACTTGCTAGGCAAGGACAAAAAGAAGTTACTTCTTATGACATATTCTGAACTCAGAAAAAGAAACAAAAAAAATCTTTTTAAAAGACATCTGTGAAAAGGAACGACTGCTGTAATAAGAGCAGCCACAGCCAAGCTGATGAGCAACGGGAAAAGCCCGTTCAGAATCTGCCCACGCCCATCAGAAAGACACAACTGTCACCTAAACTGCTGGAATTTCAAATACAGTAAAAGCTATTATACTGCTATGCTCATCCATTTCCAAGGCAACACACTTTCAAAGGAGTTTTCTCTAGGATTCAGTTGACTTTAGACCAATCAAGTGGAAAGCAACTATTCATAGATGTAATTTGCTAATTTTGAACACACCAAGCTTTGGAGAAATGAATAATGGAATCCTCCAGGATTTGACTGCACTCTTTATCAAATGCTCCTCGTTTTTAGCCTGACCGCTCCAGGATTACAGCTTCATGATACGATATAAACAGTGCCGGACCCGAGAGCAAAGACCTTGTCCTAATCCTGACTCCCCCAATACAGGATCTGTGACCTCGGGCAAGTTCCTTGACCTGTGGGAACCTGTGATTTGTATTTCTAAAACAGAAATAATACTTGCTCTAGGTACATCAAGAGTTATGGAACAATTAAGATACTGTATAAGAAAGCTGTTTATGTTATATAGCACTATGAAAAAATAAAATGTTCTTCAACATAAAGTCAACTCAGCTCAATCAATGCCATGAATGCACTTTGAATTGTATACAAAGGGCCAAGGAAAAACTTGCATTGCCATCCAAAGTAACTTTAATGGAAAATGCTACTTGAAACAAAAGGGAAAAGAGCAAAGTATGAAAACATGAAAAGTGGTATAAAAATATATTTTGTTACAGTCAATGAGGCCCTCCTGGAGCCTTTTCTGCTATCTTTTTTAGAGACAACACAAATTTCCTGATCACAGACTTCATAAGTACAGTTAAGAAAAATAAACTGGTGTACTTGGTACGTAAAGGTTTCAAAATTCCTCAGGCTAAGCAAAATCTCCCTTTGCGTCAGAAATTTCTCTTCTTGCCCTGGCTACAATAGAATAAGTGAACAAACCAAAACCGAGGTATAAATCATCATGGTAAGATACCATTTCACACACTGGTAATATATGTAAAGTCATTCTGGAAGAAAGTCATCCAGTAAGCAGAAGGGCTGAGGTTTTGTGTCCCCTTGACCTTGTCATTCGATCCTCCTTCTCTTCGTCACAGCATGTGAGTCACAGATAGAAAAGGCCTGCATATGATTTAAAGTCAATACTATTGAAATGTTCACCCAGAAACGTTCTATGCTTATAAATTGTAGAATCGATATCCTCAAGGGATTATCTTACCTGTCAGTAGAGTATTCCCTCAAAGTAGGGGAAAAAATCATGGAGCCACTAGAGAAGGTAGGAATGCACCTCTCATGCCAATGCCAAAGCTTTTGCTGAGACTCACTAGCTGTTCAAAGGCAACTGCTTTACTTGACGCTGACATAATAGGAAGCAATATTTGCACAAAAGAAGGTAACGATATGTGGCAGAAGTTGGGGAGATGGTTCAACAGATAAAATAGGTTGTAGAAAAAATATGAAGTTGGTAAGCAAATAAGTTCCATTTAAACTCAGGTAAAAAAGTGGGGCTTCCATTCATTGTGTACCTTCAATATAGATGTGCTTTTGACATGCATTTGGCATCCTATATGCACATTGTCCACTTGAAGTTATTACACCTTTCATTTTTTCCAATATTAATCAGAGATAATAGAATTATTTCCTAGGTTAAACTTTTCTCAAGGAAGAGGCCTCTCCCCACTCAGCCACTGTGGATGGTTTGCCTTAAACAAGCTCATACTCACCATGCTCCTGGGGCCACAGAACCTTTGTTTTTGCTCTTCTCTTTACCTGCCGTGCTCTTCTCCTCTGCCTTCAAATTATTTCTTTCTCATCTGTCAGATCTCAGAGAAGCTTTTCCTGACCTCCCTAACTTGGTCAAATCCCACCTATTATCAGATTTTATAGACCATGGGCCACGCCATTACAGCACCTACCACAGATGCAGTGTATCATTAATTTGTATGTGTATTTTATTATTCTCTCAGCAGAATATAAGCTCCCTGAGTGTGGGAAGTATCTTTCATTTTGATCAACATCATCTCTCCAGCATTTAGCACAGTACCTGGTATACTACAGACCCTCAATAAATATTTTGGATGAGACAGTTCATCCTTTCTGATAAGGATGTGATCCTGGGGTTCACAGGGGCATTTTCCCTAGTGTCTTCAATACTGACGAACTTTCCCATTACTTCATTTCTTCAGGAAGAATAGATCGGAGGGCTAAGTGCTTCCTAGAGGATGGAATCTGAGTGACATTTTATAGTAAATTCACTTGAAACCAAAATTTTTTCAAAAAATATCTCTGAGAAGCAACCGAGATAAGTGAGCAAATTTCAAAGCATTAAAGCTCAAAAAGAATTACAGAAGGAAAGGACAGAGGGAGGGAGGGAAAGAAGGAAGAAGTAAGAGGGTAAGTGATAAAGATATAAAGAAAAGATGATAGATGATAGATGGTAGATATAGATAGTAGATAGATAGATAGATAGATAGATAGATAGATAGATAGATAGATAGATAGATAGAAAGAAAATAGATGAGAGAGAGAGAGAGAGAAAGGGAGAGAGAGAGATTTTAACATTAAATATACAGGTTGGTATTTTACAAAAAAAAAGGTAAACTTTCTATGTTTAGTAAAATCTAGCCACACTACCCATTTTGTCTGATCTGTTTTAGCTATTTTATATATAGCCTGTTTTACTTTCTCAAAATTAAATGTAATTTTTTAAAAATCATCATGAAGCTATCAAAAAGCCTTATCCAATTTTTCTCAATAATCACTGTTGTGCAATGGTTAAGAGCTTTTGCGTAGGGTCAGAGAGACCCAGCTTGCATTCTAGCATTGCTATTTTCCAACCATGTTAAGCTAGTCACTCACCATTGTGAACCTCAGAGTCCTTAATCCCAAAAAGGAAGATATTTACCTCAGAGGGTTTGGGTCTGGAAAATTGAGATCAGATTTTTTAGGTATGTATTATAGTACCTGACCAGATTCTTGTGTTCAATAAATATTACTGATCTATTATTGTTGTCAGCAGCAGCAGCATTTTATCAGTGAAATTCAAGTCCTCTTGTAAACAGATTCTACTCTTCTTATAACCCTCTTTCTAATGAGAAAGAGAAAGGACAGATAGACATACAAACAGACCACCCTAGAGAATGTAAGAGGTTACTCAGGCTCACCAGAAAAAATGACAAAATTAAAGAAATGCCAGGTCTTACTTCCTGGAAGTGACAACACCTGACAATTTTTTACTATTTATGGAGTAAGTTAATAGATCTAAAATTTTCATTCACAATGTCCAACAGAAAATGTGTGCCAGCCACTTCTCTCTCTCTCTCTATCAGAAAACAATACAATTCCCCCAAAACCCTTCCCAATACACTTATATCACCTTGGTCAGGGACAAGTCATATGAAAACCCACTCACAGAGAACCTGGGAAATAAAGAGTTTTTAGCTGGCACATTGCCGTCCTGAACAAATCTGGAGTTCTGAGTTTAAGGAAGAAGAGAATGGATATTATAATGGCAGAATACCAAAGAGATCTTTCATGGTCACTGAAACGGCTTTCATGATCAGCTTAGGTACAGAAAGAAAAAGACGACGTTCCTTCCTTCTAAAGGTGGGGGAGAAGATGTTTTGCCAGAAACACCTCTACTTTTTCACCATTTGGGTTGGTCCATTCCTGGACAAAGGGGTAGTGAAACTGAACTAGTCCCTCTACCTTCCTCCCCCACCTCTGGATATGCTACTGCTTCTCCAAGTCTCAAACGCTATTTCCTCTGTAAGGCCTTCGCCAATGTCCCCCTGCCAAACTTAGGCACTTTCTTTAATACCTGGTGCATAATTCCACTATAGCGATTATCACATTCTCTTAAATTTGTCTGATTTGGTGTCATTTTTCCCACTAACCTGTCAGTTTTTATGTAATTTTCATTTATGCAGGCCCAGTGCCCAAGACTGTGCCTGAAAAGAGCAAGTTTTCCATTAATATTTCTTGGATTGAATTTAAATGGTCTGAACTGAAATGAACTAACTTGCATTGTGCTGCACTGCACTGAAGGTCCAGGGAACTGGCTGCATCTCTTTTCTCGTACCGTTCGTTATAGTGGCAAATGGGGAGCCTGCCCCAGTGCCATAAAGAACAATGACAAGCTTAGAAGATTATGGTTCATACCAATAGATCATGTCTCAGTGAGATCATGCTTTATCTTGGCTTTCTGGCCAAAAGGGAGAATCAGAGAGTAGTTGCATTAGCTTATTTCCTCTCAGGGGAACCATGGAGAAAGGAATAAAAGTCACTGTTTACTAAACAAGAATTAGAAAATATTTTTCCATTTAAGAGTATGACAAATTAGTGAAAGTGACAAAAAGAA
Source organism: Chaetophractus vellerosus (assembly GCA_004027955.1). Taxonomy (NCBI): domain Eukaryota; kingdom Metazoa; phylum Chordata; class Mammalia; order Cingulata; family Chlamyphoridae; genus Chaetophractus; species Chaetophractus vellerosus. The sequence continues at coordinate 20,597 of PVKH010001170.1, read as the reverse complement.
GTAAGAACCTACCACATACTCAAAAAAAAAAAAAATGCACAATTGCCTAAAAGTCAAACTATAATTTTGAATGTGTTGGCATTCGGCACAGAGTTCAGGATTTCAAGGAAGCAAGTCACTCTTTCACAAACACTAAACAGAAATGTCACAAGCAGCTTTTGATTAAACTCTGATTGTCACAGTATATAGGAATGAACTAACATATGGTGTTTTTAAAATAAACTACTAACCACATCCAGTGGTTTCAATTAAAGAATGGTTCATTGCTTTAAAAATTCCCCTAGACCCAGCTGTCTTCCTAAAAAGTCCCATTGCCTCACTCTGAATTTCCACTGTCATCAGGCAGATTACCAAGGGGACAGCTTTGGATTTGGTGTGGACACTTGGGGTAGCCTCTTGGTAAAAACAGAATACCTTAGCCCTGCTTTGTCTAGTGACTGAACAAAGCCTGGGTGTAATCTTTACAGGAAGTATAAATTAGGAATTGCAAAATTATATTAAATGTCCTGCTAAAATATTAGAGAATATTTAAGAGGGATTTTTAGAAAGCCAGGGTTATTTATACTTGGTGTGCTGTTATCCAAAGCCAGGTGTTGAGAAAAGCACTAGCATGAATACAAGGCAATGCTCAGGTTCCTTGCAAAAGGAAAATCTTGTAGAGATGATTCTAAAACCAATACAAAGAGGTATTATAAATAAAAGATTGAAGGGCGGCTAGTTAGAGAATCATTATAACCATTTGATGATCATGATGAGAAGGCTATCCCTCGGGAATCAAAGCTAAAGCAGGTAGAGGCCACTTGAGACTGGTTTGAGCAGAGCATGTAGAGACATGGTCCAGCTAAGTTATGTGGCTCTATTTTTAGGGGTGAGATATTGGTCTTTGCCACTCATCCAGCAATTTTTCTGTTCTTCTTTGGTCTCACTGTCTTCAAGAGTCCTCCACTTTCTCTCCTTCTTTTCTAAAAATTTGACAACTCCTCGCTTGTCTTTTCCTCAGTATCATTCCTGCACTTTCTCCCTCTATTCCGCATGACTGACCATGGCATTTTAAAAATTCAATTGTTATTTAAAAACAAATGTATTCTCCAGGTTGGCTTTCCATATGTTGCCCTTGATTGATTTCTTTTTCATCTAAACTTGTATAAACCTTCTATTAAAATAATGTTTCCCACTCAATCACTGAAGACAGCTCATCCTCCCCCCATTTCTCCCAGCCACCTGTCAAACAAGGAAAGCATCTCTATCTCTTTGGCCAGTAGACAAAAATACACAAGGAAGATCCTAAAATTTTTCCCATTACATGTTCTTTCTAGATGTTTTTACAAATGTCAGAAAGAATCATGAAATAATAGGATGAAAGGAACTTAAAGATAATGTAGCATAAATAGATTTCCAAAGTCAGTTTCATGGGGCAAAAAAATCTATAAACCTTCTACGTTTGGTTTGAGCATGCAAATAATAGCTCAGAAAAAACTTCCTCAAGCCACACTTCCAAACATTTCAAAAACTTTGGTTTGCATTTTATCGAAATGATGTAGTCACTGGAATACCAGTTACCTACCTTCCATCCTTCTTAGCCAGAATATATCTTTTACCAAAAAACACTATTTAGGGGAGTGGATGTAGCTCAAGTAGTTGAGCACCTGCTTCCCATGTATGAGGTCCTGGGTTGGATCCCTGGTACCTCCTAAAAGCAAATAAACAAATGAAAAAACCAACTCTTGTTGGGAAGAGAATGTAGCTCGATGCTTGAACGCCTGCTTTCCATGTATGAGGTCTAGGTTCAATCCATTATACTATTTAGAAATTGGGGGAACAAGGGAGAATATTAGCTATTTGTGTGTGTGTATATCAACAAAAAATAACCCAAATCTTTTTCAAGTTTTTTGCTCATTCATGTGCTTGGTTTTTGTTTGTTTTTTATTGTTTGGGGCATTCAGCACTTTCACAAGAAGCAACAAGTAGAGTTAGGCAAAAAATTGAATTTGGATTTTATAGTTGCACATGCATGTGTTCTGGATATTGGGTGGATCTAGAGGATATTTCTAGTTATAGAAACTGCTATTCCCAAGCTTTAGTAACAGAAACCACCCTATTTTCTTCTGAAAACAACTTGTTTCAAACAAACACACCTAGCTATATGGCCCAAATATTTGCCTTCAGAAGTCACATTTTCCATTACACTTAAATTATTCCTTCCGTAAAGCCTCCTAAATGAAGCAGAATCAATTGAATATAATCGCTTTCTCGTGTGGCCTTTGTGGTAAAATTTTGGTAACTGACAAAGAATAATTTTAATATGCCTTGTTGGATCACAATAACAGCACCACCTTAAGCAGCTTCTACATGAGTTTTTTTAAAAATATAATTCTACTTAACCAATAAAAAGAAAAAGAATGAAAACTTCCAGGGATTTTCTTGTTCCAAAATGATTAAATCTTAATTCTGAGAAGGATGTACAAAGGTCATCTAGAGCTATCTCTGCAGCAACACGGGCCTTAACCTGAGTATCTCAGATGCACATATATAACCAATTCTGAAAACTCCCTGTTAGACTCTCCTCAAACCGCCTTGGTGACACATTCAGTAGTTAAGAAACCTCACACTCATAAGAAGCCTCTTTTATATACTATATTGACTCACCCCTGTGGAATATAAACCCTAAAGAAAGAGACATAAGGAGAGGCAGGCTTATTCCAACTCAGGAAATTATATGGTTCTTTAGACAAAGGTCATTTTAAATAATACTTTGTATTCCTATGTTGGCTTAGATAGTTTCACACGTTTTAATATTTTTCCCATGAGAAAAAGTACACACAGGGTAACACTTTTATTTCTGTTTTGTCAACATGGACAATTTCTATTTTATTTATATTCATATTAGTTACTGCAAAACAAATTTGTAGAGTTACAGCATAAGACAAATTACTTTTCCTTCTCTGTTTTCATTTTTACCATTATTCAACTCCTCCCATGGAGTAACTCCTTGGTAATTTCTATTTTAATCACATCTCATTAAGGATTTAAGTTGGGGGGAGTACATTTTTAACAATTTAAAGATTGCTGCTAATATTGAATAATTATACAACTTTTCCTCTCCAGTTTCTATTTTCTAGGATAGTCCAGACTATTTTAACCTAATCCATTATTTCTGGGTATTTTATTTACTCATCCATTCAAAGCACACACTATTACAGAACATGATTCAAAATGAATATGAGATATAGCGCCTGCCCTTGAGGCTCTAACAATACCGTTGGAAAGATGACACACACTGGAATGAAAGAGGTAAGTCACTTCTTGAAGCACTTCAGATCTAAGTTCCAGAACATATAACATTGATAATACCTGTCATAGGAGTTCAAAAACTGGGAAAGTCATTACAAGTTGGTATAAAAGAACCTATGGAGGCCTTGCTGAGACTGAATGAACCTACGATTTTCACTAAACTACCTAAAATATTGAAAATAAGAGAGGAACCTCAATTATATTGTCAATGAACTCTTAGCAAACATCTAGGAACCTCAAGTTAGGAACCACCTGTTTAAGTCATGAGGCACCTTTAGAAGCTTGGAGAGTAGATGGATGTTGTGGAGTTTTTTTGGTAGTTTATCTGTTTGTTAAGGAGAGACTAGATGAAACTGATATTTTAGATGTCTGCCAGCTTTGTCTGAGATTACTTGCTTCCATTTCAAGGAAGAACCTAAAGGCTAAAAAGTAAAATAAGATGATGTTGCCTTAGAAATTCAAAGGAAGGGGTAGACAGATGCAAAAATATATTTTGAAGGAAAAACCACAGTGAGTGGCTAGCTATGAAAGAAAAAGAAAGTGGAAGAAGCAATAATTGAGATTTTGAGTTTATAGGTGACCAGGATAAATGTGGACAACACCTCTATAAAAGAGTGATGAAAAGTCAAGTAACACATCCCATCCATAGGAAAGTTATTAAAAGAGCCCAACATTCCTGCCTCCAGATTGCAGTCCTGGAAGAATTCTGGAGAATTTATTTATAGAGTATATTCATGGTCCCTCACCCCAACTGCGTCAACAGGTCATACTCATAAAGCCATATATTTAAATCCCTGATATTAAAAACCCAGATAGTGCTTTAAGAATTATTTCCCTTTATATAATAAATTTCCTATGCAGAATATCATTTCAAAAAGATCCTTGCAAATAACTTCCATTCTTTCAGTGCATTCCAATCTCTCTCTCTCTCTCTCTCTCTCTCTCTCTCTCTCTCTCTCTCTCTCTCACACACACACACACACACACACACAAAATACACTCACACAGCTCAAGCTTCCTGCCTAATAAACTTGAACCCCAAACCACAGGATGTGTCCTGCCTTTACTTAGGTAGTAACGCCTGTGGCAGACAATCATTTATACTCCATTCTCTTCATTAAAGTATATTTAACACCTTAAATCCCACCCACTCTTCTGGTTTTCCCCCATTTTCCACCCCAAGTCAAAATCTCTTTTTAGCACTAAGTACCCAGCACCTAGAGCACAGTGGAACCCTCAGAGGTCTACTGAACTCATAAGTCATAAATAGCAACAACATCAGCTCTCCCATGACACATGTAAACACACTATTCATAACATCTCATGGCATGATAAAATGGAATAACTATTGTAATAGAACAGTCAGTGGCAACAAGAAGTGATACTCTTACATAGTGTAAGAACTGTATTGGGGAGTGGCAACTTTAAGGTGACTTAAGAGAACTGCATTTCAGAAGTTCAAGGCTCCTTCAAAGATTTACATATTTAACTGGCTACAGAAGATAGAAGCACCATGACACAGTCCTCATTTATTCACCAGCATTTCAGGGGAATAAACAGCAATTATGTGTCCCACACAAAACCACTGAGCCAACCCAGTGCCACCAAAACACAAGTATGTCAAACGTTTTTCCTTTCAGCACAGCACTGCCTTCAAATAACTGACTTGTTGCACCCAAGAGACTGTCTTATACCAGATTAATTTCATTGAGAAGCACAAAGAAAGAGCCAGGAAGAGAGCCTTCTCATGAGAAAGGGCACAGCTCATTTGCTTGCATTATAAAGACTTAGGATGGATAGAGGGACCCAGAACTAGATTTTTCAACTGTTGATTAAATTCAAGGACACACTTGGTAAGCAGAGCCACTTGCCAGTGGCAGTGTTCCACAAAAGAACACCCCTTGAAGTTCTTGTTTTCTCTCTCCCTTCACTTGCCAACAAGGGTCCAGAGTGACACCCACTGGCAAGCCAAGAGACTTAATTTAGGTAGGTTCTCCCATAGATGACTGGTTGCCAGAAGTCAAGCTGACAGCTAAAGCAAAGGAATAGCTAGGGAGAATTTGTGGCAGGAAGTGCCAGATGTTCTTAAAGGATTATGATTAAAGTTGATAAAGAATTAATCCCTACAAACTTTTGGCCTGAAGCTTTTGGCATTACCTGAGTGGAATGGATGGGAAAAGATAAGTTTGAAGAAGGTGATCAGAGTAACTCAAATAATCATCACTAACCTTTAGCAAGTGACTACTATGGGTCAGATGAGTTAAGTCATTTATTACCTGAACATTATGAACTAAGTTCTACCGCTATTCCTATTTTACAGATGAGGAAACTAGAGCACACAGAGGTTACATATTTTGCCAAAGTTAGATGCCAGTACGTGCTGGGATTCAAGCTCAAATAATGTAACTCAAATCTGTACTCTTAACCACTCTGATAAACTGCCTTTCCAGTATAATCACACCAAAAACTTTAAGTTTTCAATTATTTCTTAATATAAAGAGCCTTTGTTCTCAGACCTAAAGATAAAGTACTTCCCCCTACTTACATAAGATGAAAAATAGAGAAGAAGATGAAAGAGACAGGATAGTTCATGTCATCTGTGGTATATTTTTGTTTTGTTTGCTTTTTTATAAATAAGCTTTTTATTTTAGAACAGTTTTAGATTCATGGAATTGTTGTGAAATAGTATCCATGTACCTCACACTCAGTTTCCCAAAGTGTTAACATCTTTCATTGGTACTAGACATTTCTTAAAACTAAGGAACCAATATTTATACATTAACTAAGTGCACACTTTATTCAGGTATTCTCAGTTTTCACTAATATCCTTTTTCCATTCCACGATCTCTTCTAGAATATCACATTTCATGAAATGCTCATGCCTCCTTGAGCTTCTCTTAACTGTGAGGATTTTCTGGCTTTTGATGACCTTGACAGTTTTGAGGAGCACTGGTGAGTTGTTTTATAAACTGTCCCTCAGTTGAGATTTTCTGATGTTTCTCTCATAATTAGAAATTTCTGGTATGCCCTGGTCACCAGACAGTTTGAGTGTGAATCTTGGGTCTGCCACTAACTAATTGCAGAATCATGGGCAAGTTACTTAAACTCTCTATGCCTCAGTTTCCATAGTGCAGGTGATTATAGCTCATAGTTCTAGGGTTGGTTTGAGGGTTGAATGAGTTAGTGCTATATAAGAGTTCAATCAATTAATCAAGTAATTAATAAAATATTTGAACTGATTTTCAAAGATAGAAATGAAGAACTTGAAATTACTTGGAGTTGTTCAAGAAATAGGAAGGTTTTTTCTGTAGAGAAAACAATTCAAATGTGGTTTCCTTCAAATATTAGAAGTATAAATTCTCTAACAACAACAAAATGGTAAAATATATTTTAGGGCTTCCAATGTCACAATATAATGAATTATTAAACACCAGAATATTTGGAGACATCAGAAAATGCAATCAAATATTAAGTGGAAAAAAAAGAAATAAAAACCAGCGAAAACATAAATTGGTTTCCTCGTTCTGCAAAATAGTTTGGAAGTTTCTTACCAAACTAAACCTATATTTACCATATGACCTAGCAACCACAGTCTTGGGCACTGAGAGACATGAAAACTTATGTCCATATAAAAATCTGTACACAAATGTTCACAATAGTTTTTTGTGTAATAACCCAAAACTGAAAACAAGCAAAATGTCCTTCAGTGGATGAGCAGTTAAACCATGCCATGGAATACTATTCTGCAATAAAGAGGAATGAACTAATGGTATAGGCAACAACCTGGATGGATTTCAAATGCATTATGCTGGAAAAAAACAATCTCAGAAAGTTACATACTATATGATTCCACTCACACTCATATATCCTTCACAAAGCATCAACATATTTAGATGAAAAACAGATTAGTAGTCACCAAGGGTTAGAGATGGGTGGGGTAGGGTGGTGGAGATAGGGGGGTAAGGATTAGGGGATGTGATCATGAAAAGGAAGCATGAGGGAGACCCTTGAAGTGATAGAACAGTTCTGTCTTGATTGGAGTGGTAGTTACACAAACATAAACGTGTGATAAAATGGCATAGAACTTCACAAACAAGCATACAAACATACAAATGAGTGTATATACAACTAGTGAAAAGTGAATGAAGTCTATTAATTGTACCAATGTGAATTTTCGTGCTTTGTTTCCTTCTACTTCATTTATAATTGTTTCAGTTAAGAAGATGGGGCCTCTCTACTATTTTTGTAACTTCCTATGAATGTGTAATCATTTCAAAATAAAAAGTTAAAAAATGTGTAGAAAATACACCACATTGTAAATATATGTGTATTTATGCATATATTTCACTCTGATTATGAAACTGATTTTTTATTATTAACACATTTTATTACCTATAAAACAGATTTTAAAACTTACAGCATTACCATTTTATTTACTGTCAACTCTTTCCAGAGTTGAGATGGGCTTTTTATTAATCTTTGAATCCCTGACCATTCAGTAGCAAGTTCTCATTTCACACACACTCCAAAGATGCCCTTGCCTCCTGCAAATTGACTCATTCTCTGCATATTCCAACTTCATATAGAAAATTAAAGAAACCTTACTTTATGGTATCAAAATTCAGGGTCTCTTCTGAGAACATTAAAAAATCAAGAAAAAGTAGAAATGTGCCAAGAAGTGTGAAGTAGGTAGGGGATGGGGGGAGAGCACGGGGGGTGCAATAGGAAAAGGGAAGTCAAATGACAAAACACCAAGAAACCTTGGCTCTTATGAAAAGTTGCTCTGTTCATTTATCCAGAAGCACTAAACAAAAGTAGCTGCCCATTTCTCTGTTTGGGTTTCCTGAATATAACTGGATCACCAACTGGCATCCACTGTTCCAGGCTCACAGAACAATGTTCACTAGTATAAAGCCTTCAGTTCTGGTACGCATCCAAAGAACTGAAAGAGAGTACCACAACTGAATGACTGTCTATGCACATACCTAGCGATATGACTCCACAATGGGAAAGGCATGTGTGAGAGGCAGTGAACACTTCCAAGCGCTGATGCATGCTCAAGCTTGTCAAGAAATAGATTACACATCAGATCAATAGGCTGAACAGGATGTTCTGTTTGTAGATGTATTTTTTAACATTTTACACATCTTCAGAGCCTCTGCAATCACTAAGTGGCCTGTGCTGGCCCCATAAATATCCCAGGACACTAACAAAATGAGAGGTGCACAGGCCAAAACTGTTCATGGTGGGAAGCCAAGTTATGGTTTCAGAGCTATTTCAGCGAGGACCACCTTCCCACCCACTTTTTGGGCAACCCTCAGATGGCAGCTGCTAACTTGGGGGGGGGGGGAAGTGCACAGTGGGGGAGGTAAAAGGGTTATTTTTAAGAAAGAGCACAATCTAACTTTTCTCTCCACCACCCACTCCACACCACCTCCTCATTCCCTTGTCTCTCCTCCTGCTTGTTCTTCCATGTCACTTTTCTTCCCCAGGCTCTCCCTCCCAGTTCCTCCGGGTACCACACTTCTCACACGTATCTTCTCTCCTGTGTCCAGAGCTGGGACACCAGCTCTGACACTACTCTGGGAAGAGCAGTGGTACAAGGTCTTGGAGCTGATACTGAGCTCAGAGGAAGCCAATTTGCTTCCTCCTCCAAACGTGTAAGGATCAAAACATACATTCGCTTTTTTGAAAATGAGTCTTGACACCAGAGTCGTGGAGAAAATAAAAAGCATCTCTGCTATAAGCTAAACGAACCCTTTAATTATGTCATCTTTGTGGTGTGCCTAAACACTGGAAGATATTTAGCTCCTTTCTTCTTATAAATGCACCTTACTATTCAATTTCATGCCCCCTTTAATGTGGCTTCTGAAGCTGAGCTGCCCAAGGTCTGTGGCGAGCATTTTAAGTGTACATGATGAATCCCTGTGCCCTGTGGATCAATGTCTTCCACCACTTATGGACAAGCAACTCAACACTCTTAGGAGTCATATATCCAGACCGAACTATCACATTGGCAACAGTTAAAATAATGAGGCACTTTCAAAAGTGGGATAGTTAAAAATCAGGACCAGATTTGTCTGGCAGGGGAGGAAGAAAAAGAAGGAAAATATAAAGGTGATATGCAAGGCTTAAAAATAAGAAAATCAGCTAAATCTCTATCTAGACTGTGGGAAATATTTTGGCCAAAGAAAACAATGCCTCTGTCTTCCTCATGATGATCCCTTCATTCAATTACTGTACAATGGACATTTTTAAAGTACATACTATGTTCCAGGCACTTTGCTAGGTGTCAGAGATACCATAATAGGGAACAAGACAAACCTGATCCTTGTTCTCACTGAGTTTACAATCTAGCATGGACATAAGATAAAACCATAGGCCAAAAAACTGCCGGTTGAAATGTGTGCTATGAAGGAAACAAGTAAGAACCTGAGAAAGAATAATATGGGGAACTTAATCTAAATAGAGTAGTAAGTGTCACCTGAAGAGGTGGCATTTAAAAGTTGGAACATAAAGGGAGAGAAAAAGTTAACCAGAACAAGAACGGGCTGACCATTCTAGGAAGACATGTTTGCAAGGACAGAAAAGATGTGGGCAGCAAAGGACTGAAAAAATCAGTGTGGCTGGAGCAGAGTGAGCAAGGAGAATGTGGCTCAAAGGAGAACTAGGGTGACATTGTGGGTCAGGAAGCCAAATTGAGATTTTATTCTAAGGGCAATAGGAAGTTTACAGTGGAGGAATACCATGATTCAATTTGTATATTATGAGGAGCAGTGCTGCCTCTGTAAGGAGAATGTCTTGAAAACGGGAGGCTGTCAAAGTTGTCTAAGCAAGAGATGTGATGCATTGGACCAGAATTTGGCAGCAAAACTGGAGAACAGCAGAGTGATGCATGACATTGTAGAAGTAGAACCAACAAAAGTCATGGATGGATTGCACGTGGGGTTGAAAGCAAAGAAAGAATCAAAGATTACTCTTACCAAGTTACTCTATTATATGTGTTTTCTTCTGACGTTATAAGCACCATGTGATGCACTACCAGCCATCTATGGGAATCTGGTCTATGGGTATGTCGATAGGCATACGTAACTCAAACACTCCAGATCCAAGATTCACAGAAACTGTATGCAAGCTATTCTTGAGAGAAAATAACGTTGCACTAGGCAGATATTTCATTAAATGACTTTCCCCCAAAATCTTTATTGTTAGGTTGATGCCAGAGCCCTATGGTTTCCCTAAAATCATAGGGTTCAATGTCTCCCTATATCTGGTTACAAACAACTGTGACTTTTAAGCAGAACTGTACCAGATAACCAGCTATCGATTCATCCAGTCTCCATCTTAAGCACTGAAGAAAACACGGTCATTTCTAAAAGGACCTTTGTGTCAATTTGAATGACGTATGTTAAACATGTGAAAAGTATGTTACAGCCTAACTTATTGACCAGCAGGGGAAAAAATTAAGTATCAAATGCAAATAAGTAATTTCCATTTGGTCATTGAACAAATTGGTTCTTAACCACTGTCTCTCCACATGACAGCTTCTGAAACCTAGAATGCAACATAATGCATCATTCCCCAGGGAGGAGACCTCTGTGAGCAAAAAGAATGGACTGCCTTATTTATTTTACATGCGCTATTCAAACTGATTCCAAAATGCCACAGAAAGCAAAGGTATGTCCATGGCTGACATATTCAGTCTTAATACTTCTCTGATCTGTTCATTCCTTCATATGTGAATATTACTGGCACTGTTTCCATTGCCCTTCCTAAAATGGTGGCCTCAATATCCCTAGACCCATTTGTTCAGGTGGGTATCTCTTTCTTTTCAATACTTATAGTGATGATGCACTTTTGTTCTTCATTTGTAAAATGAGAGATGACTTGAGGGAGGGTAGAAGTGAGGGAGGGAGGGAGGGAGGGCAGGTGAGAGCAAGCAAACACTGGAGAGAGCACCCCTTACTTTGATTCTGGCGCAGAGTTTGCCAAAGGAGAGTAAATCAAGATAAACAGTAGTAATTTATTTGGAAATGGTTGTTATCTTTTGTTCCTCCAGATTATTAACCGTTATCTTTATTTATCTGCATTTCACGTACTTTGCTCAAAACAAACCCCATTATTTTAGTCAATATATGAACGATCACTTTCAGTAAGGCTTTCCCCAAACATTCCAGGGAAAAGTATGTAACTAGTCTCCTGTCCTCTGGCTCCTTCTAAGTCATATGGCTTATTCCAATTCCTTTTCATTTTACTGGTCCATCTCCGAACTCTTCTCAACGTTTTAATCTTTAATTCAGTGGTCCATCGGTATTGCTCTTCTCACCATAGTACTTCTCAAGCTTCCTATGCCACCTGTTCAATTCCAATTGTGAGATAAAAGAGTCACATCACTATGTTTCACATCCTCTTTAATTAAACTCTGGAAATTCACTTTTCAACACCCCTGAGCTGTTAATTCTAATTTGGCCTGTCATTGCCTGCAGTGACTGAACTCGATCTTTATCTGTGACACCCATAATGCAGGTTCTGCAACTGTAGCAATGAGACGAAGAATGTACAGATCTCTGCCAACGTGAAAAGCTGTCACTATGTAATTCCTGTTGGGGAATCTCCCCAAATTGGCATGTGTTTCTACTGCTTCTCCCTTCTACTGCACATATTCATTCTCACTTTCAGTCATATGTCTACCCATAGAGCCAAATATTCTCCACATTAAAATAAGCAAAAAGTAACATACATACACCTAAACACAAGTCTATCCTATCAATTGATTCCAAGAATGTTCTTTGACTTCCTGCTATTCTGTTCATCATGACACTTGTATCTTATGTATGATAGCTAATATTTCAACATTTCAGAGCTGTATCACTCAATGTTCATCTCTGACGGGATACTTTTCCACTATTCTCTTTTAAATCCTCAGCCTGGCCTACAACCTGGCTAAATGTCACATAAATGCCCTGATATTTGGAAAGATATGTATATATACACATACATGCTCTCATCTTGACCTACTGCCTCAATAGAACTGATTTCTAAGCAGAAATAATCCAAAAAGTCCTTTAAGAGTCTCTCAGTTACTCTTGATTACTGTGGTTAAATATCAGCTGTTTACACTCTGCCCTATTTTGCTACTCAAAAGTTCAGAATACACGACCATGCCTAAATTTTGTCAGATGCTTTTCGATCACCTCAGCAAATCTTACCAGAGGACCTCCTAGATCAGTCTGCTGGTACAAGAAAACAAATTCCATCGGCATTATCCTTTAGAGCAGCCCATTCAAGTTTTATTGTACCCCTCCCCATTAGACACAAAATACTAAAAATGTCTTCCCAAGGCTTTGGGAGTGCAGCCAAGAGAAGAACCAACACCCAGAGGGTACTCACTGAGAGGTTTTAGGATGCTGCTACTCGACTCATCAGCGTTGTCCACATCGGATTTGTCAGAGTAGTTCTCAGAGATTCTTTCCTTTTCCTTCTTTTCTTTGTGCCCTGTCTTTCTCTTGTGACGTCTCCTTCTCCTATAGCTCTTTGGCACATGGACCCCGATGTAGATGGTGTGATGGCCTAAGGAACACAGAAATCACCAGTCATTTCAAACCACATTCTCTACTGCCCATAAATTGCACAAGATCCACCAGTCAAAAAGAAAATACCAGTAAATCCATTACTATCCTATATTTGACAAACTACAACTGGAAAAATAAATTTTAATTCAACCTGTTGGCTGGCACCAAGATTCTGTGACAGTATACTCTATTACTGTCCAGGTAGAATACTTTTGCTTAAAAAGTATTTAAAGGGAACAGATGTGGCTCAAGCAGTTGAGTGTCCACCTCCCACATGGGAGGTCCCAGGTTCAGTTCCAGGTACCTCCTGAAAAAACAAAAAACAAACAGCAAACAAAACAGACAATACAACCAACTCAGGGAAGCTGATATGGCTCAGTGGTTGAGTGCCGGCTTCCTACATATGAGGTCCTGGGTTCAATCCCCAGTCCCCAGTACCTCAAAAAAAAAAAAAAAGGTATTTAAAAAAAAAAAGAATACTGAGCTGAAGGTCAGGAGTCCTCGATTCTGATTATACTAGTCATATGACCTTGAGTACGCCCCTTTATCACTCTGAGCCTCAACCTCATCTTTTATATGAGAGGTTTAAATTGAGCAATCCCATGAGTCTATGATTATATTGAGGAAGGAGCTGGGAAAGGAGCTCTTGGGGTTGTAAAAATAAATAAATAACTCAAAGTTCAAGAAGTCATTCTGCTGGGGATAAGCTTTTACACTAAAACTTTTTTTACCCAATCAGCAGAACAGAGACATAGAAGTGGGACAAACTGAGAAAACATAAGACATACTTGGAGAGAAGATTTTAGAAATACTCAAATGTTCACACTAGGAAACAGCTAAAATGAATGTCAGCTACAGTGCCATTCTCATTTTTCTTTTTTAGTTTCCAAAAGTTTCTAAAAACTGGTGTTGCAATGATAAAAATAAACCCAGCCCAGCAAAAATTGCCTTGAAGAGAAGGGCATGAGGAAAAAAGATTGTGAAATGCTTTCAGTTCTCTGGCTGGAAGGCGCTGCAAAACTGACAAGTGGTATTATTTTACAAAATCTGATAAGACAGGAAAAAAAGAACTCAAAGTTCTACATAGTTTTGTGTGTTTTTTTTAATTGGGAAAACTTCTACTTATTATACAGCATAACTTCTGCATGTAGGAACCACCAATTCAGAAGCAACGTAAACACGTTTTTTTTTTGAACTGCAAATTCGATTGCATTATCTCATCTAAGGGTTTCATTTCACATTTCTGGAATTATCATGCCTTGATGACAACTTCACAGTGCCACCAACAGTATCACACACCTTACATGCAATACATATACATGCGGTATATACAGTACAAATTGCTGTGAGTTACTTTTCACAGTAACTCATCAGGCATATCTAAAACACCACAGTTCACAGGGATGTTTCCTCAAATTTGCAGGATTAAAAGAATTATATGCTCCTTCAAGAAAGAGGTTCCAACCAAGGAATGCAGAGCCCTATGTGAATGCTTTAGAGCGCAAAAGAAAATACCTGATGCTTGGAATGAAGTTGGAGACATCTTTACATGAAGCAGGATCCCCTCACACACACATACACACACACAAACAGATGCACACACTAATTCAACTACTACAAAGCACAGTGAAATTCTCCCCATAGAATGTGTGCCAATGAGAAATTTATCATGTCTAACAATTTGCAAGCAAATTGTTCTCATGGGAAAGCTATATTATCCTAGGAAGTAGGAAATGTCTCAGCAACAACGTGAATTAAGAAAGAGTATCAACTGTTTCCTGCTCTCCTGTTACTGAGGGGGTCCTGCAGCTTTATGTCAAGTCACAACAGTATAAGCAAAGTCAACCAATTTCTGCACCAATTTAAATGCTGAAAGATCGGTTGCTTTCATTCAGGAATTTGGGAAATATCATGAAAAAATTAAGAGGTTGGAATTTTTTTAAAAACCTGTCACATTATTTTCTACACCTTAATAAATAACGCCAACTAAACAAAAATGGTAATTAAACTACATTAGCCATATTGTGATGTGCAGAAAGATTTTCAATAAATGTACCCAAATCTGCATAGTTCATTTGATCAAATGATTTAAGAGGCAGTCTACATGAGCTGATAAGATTTTTTCTTTATTAGAGAAATTGTGGATTTACAGAACACTCATGTACAACATAAGTTAAGGCTTAAAATGTGCAGGGTTCCTATTTGGAATGATGGAAATGTTTTGGTAACGGATAGTGGTGATGGCGGCACAACATTGTGAACACAATTAACAGCAATGAAATATTATCTAAATATGATTAAAAGGGGAAATGTTAGATTGTATATTTGGTAACATAATTTTTTAAAGTTTTTTTAAATCCCTGGAACTAGATAAAGAGTGAATCCTAAGTTAAGCCATGGACCTTAATTACGGCCTGATAGGATTTAAGGTAAGATGTGTGGCTATGAAATGCTATTGTTGTCATCAACCTGATGAAAGAGTGATTCAGAGAATCAGCCTTCATACCCCATGGAAAGGAATTACATCACCTTTCAGAACCCATTTTTAGTTGTCATCATCACAAAGATGGTGCAATTTTGTTCATATAATGATCACAGGCATCCTCCCTGTGGTAGATTCAGTCTATACTCATCTCCGCCAACTCCTGTGTCTCAGGTGCCCCCCGTGCTCACTTTGTCACACACTTTCATACAGGTGGGGAAGCTTTTGGAAAGACATTATGCTGCACATGGAGTATACCAAGCAAAAGTGTGGTACCTATCAAATCAATGCAAGTCTCAGGCATTTTTTATCAACTTAATTGCACAATACAACTTTAAGTGTACAATACATTTTAAAGTATATTTACAGAGTTGTGCAACCATCACCATAATCCAATTTTAGAACATTCCACCACTCCAAAAAGTTCCCTCATGCCCGTGTGCCATCGTTCTCAAGTCCAACTCCCAGCCTCAGGTAACCACTCTCAGGACATTTTTTTGATAGTCTCAGTGATGGCCTCTGTGAAGTCACAAATCTCTGATACCCACAACTCAAATGAACTTTTTGTGCAGATGTTTACAGTCCTGTAAATTGAATGTTCCCTGAGTGAGTAAGATACTGCCTTCCAAGAACTGCCAAAGTAAATCATGGCAATGAGTTGAGCAATTCGAAACTCAAAGCATTCTCCTTCTGCTCTCACAACATTACTGGTCACTAAATTCTCCTTTCCTGTCTCAAGTTTAGAAAGAGGAGAAGGATGACGGTTCCAGGGTTAAGCAAATCTTTAGGGGCTCGGGGATAGTGGCTGCTGCTTTACCAATTACTTCTCAACCTTTCTTCACTTCAGCTTCTTTGCCTATAAGAAGAGAGAAAGATGGCCTTGCTTTGGGAAATGGGGGTAAGGAATGCTTTATCGAGATGATTACCAAATATTTAATAAGTTGCATGTGCTTACTAACAAAAATACCAAAAGCAAGTAAAATGACCTGGAATGGAGACAATCCTACTGCCCCTCAGGACACTGGTCTTCATGATCAATAAAAGCAGGATTACATAATGACAACAGGCTGTTGTTCATGAGAATATCATGGGTGGATCTCAAAATTTATTTTCTATTAAAATATCTCTACCTGTTTCAAAGATATTTCAAAATACTGATGGCAATTTTTAAAATTATATCTCACAAAATGACAGCAAATTCTTAGGAAAGCCACAGTGGTTCAGGGTATAGTATTCTTTTACATATAAAATAAAAAGGGGAAACTTGACAGGCAAGTTTTCCAACCCGGCAAGAGCTCAAAGAATCAGAGATAGTTACCTGCTTAACTTATGAGGGAATTTTAGGCTCAAAAAATTTTTTTCTCTGCTAGAAATTTCAGTAAAAACTGCTTCCAAAGATAATGTAAAAAGAAGCAAAAAGGTTTTTTTTAATAGTTGTAATTTGTAAGGAAAAGGAGATTGTTTTAAATGTTATTAAAAATAATGGTTACATTCTTGCTACTGGAAACTTTGTAAAGTAAAACTACAGGGATCTCCATCTGACAGGGTTCATTTAGGTGTGCAGTCAAAGGGCAGGCAGTCCTTTATTTGGCAGTGCCCTCAGTATCATGTGTTCAAATAAATACTCTGCATGCCTTCCTCTGACAGATGGTGCAAGTTCCCAACAAACTTGTGGGAATATCTCATAATCCACAAAATAGCCAGTACAACTGGGAAGAAGTCATCACCTTCCTGGTTATCTCTGAATGTCAGGAATTATCACTCCCTGATCCTTGTTTCTCCCATCCTCACCTGCTGCAGCCAGCCCCAGCTGCAAGCAGTTAAGTACTGTGAAGCTCTGGTGTCCAATTCTCCCAGTTCCTAAAATAATTCTAAAGAAACTGCATACTTCTGATAGTTGCTATAATGTTTTCAGGCGAACAAAGAATTCCTACGCTTAGACAGCAACTCTGTAGTCATTTAAGGTAAAGAGGCTTTCACAGGTGCCCACTATACCCACCAAGGATGATTTAGGACTGTGAAGGATTAAACCCATCAATAATTCCAAACCAGAAAAGGATACTGCATGATTGAGACCTATTAGCTCCTTCCTAGGAAACAGATTGCTGTGTTTACTTAATATATACAGATGATAGCAACCATTTATCGAACACTCAAAAATGTGCTAGGCGTTTTATAACTCTACAGATTAAAGGTGGCTATTATTCCCAACAAGTGAAAAAAACAAGGTTTGGGGAAATCAACTCAAGGATCTTGTCACTAGTTAAACCAGTCTCCTCCTCATAAAATCCCACATGAGAAATCTCTCTTGGATCTCAATATAAAGAAGAGTTGAGTGCTTCATCAATGTTTTGGTAATAAAAATGTTCTTGTAATATATACTAAATTTATACTATAAATCTTACAACTAAGTGATTATGTTTCCCTTCTCACATTGACTGTTCAAAAGGGAAGAGAAATTTTTGGTCAACCTGCAGTTTCATGATAAATATTTTACACACTAACCTCACTCTTCCAACTTTTCACCATTATTTTCCTTTCACTATACACCTTTTTCGAATAAGGTAGTATACAAATATTTTTAAAATTTTAGATGTCAGTATTGTACTCTATCTAAAGAATCACCAGAGGATGGGTAAAATCTTTGCCCAGAAATGCATCTTTTCCCACAGCCACTTCTACCCACCTCCACCCTCTACCTCCAGCCTCCTACATACCTCTCTAATTAAACACTGAAGGATGTTCCAAATGTAATTTTTATCCACATTGTTGTTCTTTCTATAATCAACTGCATTTCTGTTCTCTCCAGTTCAAAGCAAAGATTCCACTACACTTGGCACTTTAAATCAGTCTTTCAGAACTAATCAGCAATACTCTCAAAATATAAGTTAAATACCACCTTCCTTGGCTTATCTAAGGTAACCTGGTCCTATGCCAAGATGCCTAAAACATGTTCTAGCTATGCCAAGAGAGATGTAGGGAAAGCAGAATTAACAAAGATATTTTTATTATTATGAAAGGAAAAATGTAGAATAGGAGGGAGAGACCTGGAGGAGTGTCAGATTATAAAAAGATGTTGCAAAGACTTTATGTTTTGGACCCCAAAATCTCAATTAGATGTATATGCTTAAGAAAAAGTAGACAGAATCATAGTATCATGCCCAGACATCACAAAGGTTGTGTTTGGCTCTCATATATTATAAGAAATTGACCACTATGTATAATCCTAAGCACTTTAATAAATGAAATACAAACAGCTTGCTTAGCTTTTTCCTCACAAACTCCTGAGAGTACCATAAGAAGCTCTAATAAGAAATAATATCAAAGCAACATTGCTAATTTGCTCAGGCATAAATACCAGCTCAAGAAAAGAAAAGCTCCTTCAAAAGGCATGGCGTAATTTTGCAGTTAACAGGCGGTAAGTCAGCTCTTCATGAAATTTTGCATGAGGGTCCAGACACATACCACCACTCAAGACAAGGGATGATGCCTCTATTATTATATTTTGGATAGGGGCGAGTTTTTACATATAAAATAAAATGCGTACCTTTATTTGTAGATAATTACATATTACATATACGATTTATTTATAGATAATTATGAAGTTGATGAGTAATCTATTTTCATATAAGTGCTACCAATTACGAATAGGATAAGGCAAGCAAGTAAATAAACTGCATGGGAATTTTGTGCAACAAAAGTCTCCCAGAAATCCTTAAAGCAACCTAAGGTTAGAACAAGGCCAATAAAAAAATCTTAACTTGTTAACTGCTGTTTTCTGAGCATAGCATATTTAATATTTAATATTGGTTGGTAAAAAGATAATCTCTAGGCAAGAAAAAACAACTACAGGAAAAAGGTACTAAAAATGAGGCAAGGCTATGGTTGCTCAGCTAGACTCCTGTCTTTTAGCTCAACAACTCCTATATCTGCCTCCTAAGTGTTCATTTGAGCAAAATATTTCTAATTATAGTTTTTTAGGTAAGGTGAGGACCCTAAAGCCACACACTGAGGGTATGTTTCCATCGCAGTTTCCATTACTAATAGCTGATAGTGCAGGCAAAAACTGAGCAATACTATAAAAAGTCCATATTAGCAAATATTTTTGAAGAAGTACAACTTTATTATGTTCAGTAATCATCAATTATTTGAAAATATCTACACCAGGAAAACAAGAATTAAAGGTACTAGGGGAACCTATCTTAATGAATAAATAGGACTGAAAATAAGCTTACCCTTTATAAATTGCAGTTCCTAGAGTGCTTTAGAATCTCTAAAAGGTTGGTTTTCCAAAGTAATTTTAATTTTTCCCAGCAAAATCTCTTTTATATCCATAGCTACAGATATAAAATATATCTATATGTCTTTATCTATGAAGATAGAGATATAGAAGCAGATATTTTAATGGGAAATCCTATTGAAATAATACTGGTAAAATGCTTCCCACTGTGTCTGGTACACATAGGTGCTTCATAAATGTTGTTCCTTTCTCCCTTCCCTTTCCAAAAGGGAGAAACCAGAGCACTATCCCAAAACCTCATTCCCACATACCTGACCCCTGATAATAACTCATGAACTTCCACTGTTTTCTAGCAAAGGTACTCCAGTACATTCATCCTAAACACCCGAATGTAACTCATCCCTCAGTCAGCTGTTTTAGTCATCATACAGAGTTTAACTGTGCAACAGAGACAACATCTTCAATAATATTAATATTCCCTCCCCCAGGGCAGAGCAAGTTCCTGGAAACTTCCACTCTGCTCTAAGCAGAGATTCCCCAAGAGCTTTCACAGAGTTAGTGCCAACCCTGAATAACTGGGTTTGTCAGTCCTTTTAGTTGACTGGATGGGGTAGAGTAAAGCCAAAAGGCCCAGAAAGGCCAGTGCCAGGAAGGCAGTGCTAAGGGTGATCAGGAGCCACAGAAAGAGATGGACCTTCTACTCATCCTGTGTAACAGTTTGAAGTGTTTTGTTTTGTTTTTCCCAGAAAAGATCATGTTCTTAAAGCTAATCCATTCCTGTGGCTGTAGGACCTTTTAATTGGATTGGATTCAGATGGAGGGCCTTTGGATTACTTTAATAGGTGTGACCCAGGGTGGATCTTGGTCCTCTTGCTGGAGTCCATTATAAAAGAGAGAAACATAGAGATACACAGAAAAGCCAGCAGAGAGAGGTCCTGGAGGCCAAAAGCTGAAATCAGCAGAGCACAGAGGCTCAGAAAGACACCCCCTGAGAATCTCAAAGATTAAAGGC